>CM027093.1:12978554-13120713 GCA_015343265.1 Pao palembangensis | reverse complement strand
AAGTGGGGAACTGCTCAGTGGATCATGTGTTTGTCCCCAGCAGCGTAAGCCTATAGCAGCATAGCTGTGCTAAAAATTGAAGAATAAGAGTCTGATGAGCCTATTCTAGCTATAACTGTGAAAACTGACTAAACTAGATCTGTCAGCCCTACACACTTGGTTTGAGGCTAGCTATATGCTTTAGTGAACAGAAAGGTTTTAAGTTTGATCTTAAAGGCAGACGTGGTGTCTGCCTCTTGGACCCAGGTTGGTAACTGGTTCCACAGTAAAGCTGCCCGATAGCTAAAAGCTCGTCCTCCCAGTCTGCTTTGATGAATTCTAGGAACTACAAGTAAACCTGCACTCTGTGATCTGAGTGTTCTTTTAGGTATATACGGAACTGTGAGATCCTGCAGGTATGATGGAGATAGTCCATTTAGAGCTTTATATGTTAGAAGGAGAATCTTAAAGTCTATTCTGAATTTCACTGGAAGCCAGTGAAGAGAAGCTAAAACTGGAGAGATATGCTGCCTGGTGCTGATTCCTGTCAGAACTCTGGCTGCAGCGTTCTGTATCAGCTGCAGGTTTTTAATGGAATAATTTGGACATCCTGACAGTAATGAGTTGCAGTAGTCCAGTCTAGAGGTAACAAAAGCGTGGACCAGTTTTTCAGCATCACTCTGTGACAGGATGCTCCTGATCTTGGCAATATTACGGAGGTGAAAGAAGGCGGTCCTAGAAACCTGTTTAATATGAGGGAGAAATGACATGTCCTGGTCAAAGATAACTCCCAGGTTCCTTGCAGCCGTACTGGAGGACAAAGTAATGCCATCCAAGGAGAGAATGCTATCTGATAATCTAGTCCTCAGATGTTTAGCTCCAAGAACAATGACTTCAGTTTTGTCTGAGTTTAAAAGAAGGAAATTGGAGGTCATCCAGTCTTTTATGTCTTTGAGACATGCCTGGAGTCTGGCTAATGGCTCTGTTTCATCAGATTTCATGGATAGATACAACTGCATATCGTCGGCATAGCAATGGAAATTTATGCCGTGTTTCTGAATTATATTCCCTAGAGGGAGCATGTAAAGAGTGAACAGGATTGGCCCAAGCACTGAACCCTGTGGAACACCATGATGAACCTTTGTACACTCAGAGGAAACATCATTAACATGAACAAAATGAAATCGATCTGATAGATAAGATTTAAACCAGTCTAGAGCTGTCCCTGTGATCCTAATCTCATGTTGTAGCCTTTGTAATAAAATGCTGTGATCTACAGTGTCAAAGGCAGCACTGAGGTCCAGTAAAACCAGTACGGAAATAAGTCCACGGTCTGATGCCATGAGGAGGTCATTAGTGACTTTAACCAGTGCTGTTTCTGTGCTGTGATGAGCTCTGAAACCAGACTGAAACACTTCAAATAGACTATTCCTGTTTAGGTGATCGGTTAGCTGACTGACAACCAGCCTCTCAAGTATCTTAGAGATGAATGGGAGGTTGGATATCGGTCTATAATTTGCTAAGACGCCTGGGTCAAGTGAAGGTTTTTTAAGTAAAGGTCTGATAACAGCAGTTTTAAATGCCTGAGGTACATAACCTGTTGTCAAAGATAAGTTGATCTGATCTAATACTGACGCCCCAATTAGAGGAAAGACATCCTTGAAAAGCTTAGTTGGGATGGGGTCCAGGAGACATGTGGTTGCTTTAGATCCATTAATGCTGGAGGTCAGCTCAGGGAGATCTATGGGCAGGAAGCTGTCCAGAGGTGGATCAGGACTAGATGGAGTTGCTAACAAGGGCAGCTCATCAGTTTTCATGGAGCGACCTTGATCGATCTTTTCTCTAATGTTAGTGATTTTATTGGTGAAGAAACTCATAAAGTCTTCACTGCTAAGAGCTGCAGGAATAGAAGGCTCAACCGAGCTGTGACTCTTTGTCAACCTGGCTATGGTGTTAAACAGAAAACGCGGGTTGTTCTTATTTGCATTTATTAATGAAGTGTAGTAAGCTGTTCTGGCTTTACGGAGGGCCTTCTTATATGTTAGTAAGCTGTCTTTCCAGGCGCTTTGGGAATCAGCTGATCTGGCTGAATACCACTTCCTCTCCATCCGTCTTGATGCCTGCTTAAGAGTTCGGATATGTGTGTTATACCACGGAGCCAGTCTTCTATGGTGTGTGAACCTTCTCTTCAGTGGGGCAACCGAATCTAAAACTATACGCAGTGTGGCTGCAGTGACATTGACAAAGCAGTCAATATCTGTAGGAGTAACATTTAGATCAGAATGATCTGTTGCACCAGTAGGAGGCGCTAGAGGGGGCACCGCTGCAATTTCAGCTACAAATCTGTCTCTAGTATCTTCAGAGAGACACCTGCTGTAGTAGACCTTCCTGTCATGTGCTGCTCGGGCTGCTAGAGTGAAGTCAAAGGTTATAAGTGAGTGGTCTGAGAGGAGGGGGTTTTGGGGAACAACTACCAGGTTCTCAGTTTCTAGACCATAGGTGAGAACCAGATCCAGGGTGTGATTATGACAGTGCGTCGGTTCATTTACTAACTGAGAGAAACCTACTGCATCTATCAGTGAGTTAAACGCCGTCTTAAGACTGTCAGTATCATCATCCATATGGATGTTAAAATCACCCACTATAATGACTTTATTTGTACTGACCACTAAACTAGACAGGAAATCTGAAAACTCCACCAGGAATTGTGTGTAAGCAGCTGCAGGTGGCCGATACACCACAACTAATAAAACTGGCTTTTCTGACTTCCAGTTGTGGTGAGAGAGGCTGAGAGTGAAACTTTCAAAAGAGCTACAGGTAGCTTTAGCTTTGGGATTGACTTGAAGGCTGGAGTGGTAGATTGCTGCCACTCCACCTCCTCTGCCTGCACTTCGAGGAACATGATAATTAATATGACTTGATGGAGTTGCTTCATTTAAACTAACATATTCTTCATCCTGCAACCAAGTCTCCGTGAGAAAGAAAATATCAGACAGATGATCTGTTACTAAATCATTAACTAGAAGAGATTTAGAACGTAGAGATCGTATGTTCAACAGACCACATCTAATTGTTCTATTTGTTTCTGAGTGTTTACTGCTGTGTATTTTTATAAGGTTATTATTATTAACACCTCTAGACTTATTTACTAGATGAACTATGGGAGGACGAGGTACTGACACTATTTCTATTGTATTATTAAACTTAGTGTTACTGTGAGCGTTTTTAGTTTTATTATTATTTTTATTTTTATTGGAGGGCGGCAGTTTTACAGAAGCAGCAGAGAAGCGTGTAAGACAGCGACTCTGCCTCCTGGCCTCCACCCTGGGTTGTCAGAAGGTTGGTTGTCCAATCAACTTTGCTATATTGCTAGAAATAAGAGCTGCACCACCCCGGGTGGGATGAATGCGGTCTCTGCTAATAAGGCCAGGTTTTCCCCAAAAAGTCTCCCAATTATCTATAAAGGCCACGTTATTTTCTGGACACCACCGCGACAACCAGCGACGGAGCGATGACATGCGGCTAAACATGTCATCACTGGCCAGATTCGGGAGGGGACCAGAGAACGCTACGGAGTCCGACATCGTTTTGGCGAAGTTACACACCGACTCCATATTAACTTTAGTAATCTCCGACTGGCGCAGCCGGGCGTCGTTAACGCCGACGTGAATGATAATTTTGCTGTATTTGCGCTTATCTTTCACCAGCTGCTTTAAGTTTCCCTCTATGTCGCCCGCTCTGGCCCCCGGGATACATTTAACTATGGTCTCTGGTGTCGGCTTCACGTAGCGAAGAATAGAGTCGCCAATAACCAGGGTCGGTTTCTCAGTGGGTGCGTCACTGAGTGGGGAAAAGCGGTTTGCGACATGAAGCGGTTGGTGGTGAACCACGGGCCTTTGTTTCAGACTACGCTTCCTTCGAACCGCCACCCAACCACCCTGACTACCCGGCTGCTCGGAGGCTGCGGGGGAACAGCTAACAGTAGCTGAACTGGGCTGGTCCGCACAGGCTAACTGGTGCTGGCTAGCTACAGGGGCTACGTTGCTATCTTGTGTGCGGAGTCTCGCCTCAAGCTCGCTATGCCTCGCCTCTAGAGCTATAAATAAGCTACACTTTCTACACGCTGGACTCTCAGTAAGGGAGGCAGAGGAGTAACTAAACATTTCACACACTTTGCAGAACACCGGAGGAGAAACGGTGGGAGAAGTGAAGTTAGCCATGCTAGCAGTGAGCGCAGCTGCGCGGAACGAAATAGACAGAGAGCAAAGTATAGAACCCAAAAGATCGTGCGGTTACTAAACTTTCACCAAGGTGCTTGTGTACTACTAAACAGGATAAACAAAAAGCAACAAATAATTAACAACAGTAAATCCACCGTAGCAAACACCAGGAGAAGTGAACGAGTAGGACGGAGCAGAAACAGGAAATGACGCGATACGTTACCGATGACGCCGAGAAACCAGAGTGGCACAACAACAACAACTGCATAATATAAATAATGACAGAACATATAATGTGAATAATATTGCACAAAATATAATTATATAAACAATGCAGGTTACATTTATTATTATACATATATTCAAAAATGTAACTTCAAATGAAGCATTGACGTTACATCAATTGCAGGTATTGTAGTAGAAATAAAGCCAGTGATGCATGCTGGCCAACTTATTGGACAGATGGAAAATTCTAATTTCCTCTCAACACAAATTCAATACTTGGAATTGTGTCATTATTATGTGTCATAAAAGTGTCATTATTAGATGTTACTTAAGTGTACATCACTTAAGTAATTAGATGTTACGTAATGCCAATTACCTGTGAGAGTCCATCAATTCATCCATCTTCCGCCACTTATCTGGGGTTGGGTCATGGGGGCCGTAGCCTAAGCAGGAAGCCCAGACTTCCCTCTCTTCAGCCACTTCGTCTAGCTCTTCTGGGGGGATCCCAAGGCATTCCCAGGCCAGTCGAGAGACATAGTCCCTCCAGTGTGTCCTGGGTCTTCCCTGGGGCCTCCTCCCAGAGGGATGCGCCCTGAACACCTCACCAAGGAGGCGCCCAGGAGGCCTGTCCAGGATTGCCTGAGTCACCTCATCTGACTCTCATCGCGAAGGAGCTCTCCTCCAAGCTCCTCCAGAATGTCTGAGGTTTTCACCCTATTTCTAAGAGAGAGCCCAGCCACCCTGCAGAGGAAGCTCATTTTCACATGTTGTACCCGTGATCTTGTTCTTTCAGTCACTACCCAAAGCTCATGACCATAGAATAGAATAGAATAGAATAGAATAGAAATACTTTATTAATCCCAGACATGGGAAATTGACTTGTCCCAGCAGCCTCGCTAGTATTAACATATTTACAACATATACAATGCAATAAATAATTATGACAATGTGCCACATGAAAGTACTACTGGAGCACATCACAGCACCAGGGCTGTGAGTCTCCGTCAGATGGACTTATTGAACAGGGTTTTTGCACTGGGCAGGAAAGATTTCCTGTATCTGTCTTTGTGGCAGCGGAGCTGAATCAGTCTGTTTGAGAAGGAGCTCCGCTGCCTGTCCAGTAGTGGGTGGAGAGGGTGGTCCGGGTTATCCAGGATAGCTAACAGTTTGTTCAGCATCCTCCTCTCCACCACAGCTTCCAGGGTGTCCGGTTTGCAGCGGAGCCAGCCTTTCTGATCAGCTTGTTCAGTCTGTTGGTGTTGCTGGCTCCGATGCTGCCTCCCCAGCAGACCACAGCGTAGAGCAGTGCACTGGCGACAACAGACTGGTAGAAGATGTCCAACATCTTACTGCACACGCCGAAGGATCTCAGCTTCCTCAGGAAGTAGAGTCTGCTCATCCCCTTCTTGTACACAGCCTCGGTGTTGGTCTTCCAGTTCAGTTTGCTGTCTATGTGCATGCCCAGGTATTTGTAGTCCTCCACCACCTCAATGTCCTCTCCCAGGATGCTCAGGGGCTGTGTGGCCGTCCTCTTCTTCCTGAAGTCGATCACCATCTCCCTGGTCTTGGCCACGTTCAGCAGCAGGTGGTTCCTCCCAGACCACTCCACAAAGTCACTCACCAGTGTTCTGTACTCCTCCTCCCGTCTACCACTGATACACCCGACCACTGCAGAGTCATCAGAGAACTTCTGCAAGTGGGCCGACTCAGAGTTGTACTGAAAGTCTGAGATGTACAAGGTGAACAGGAATGGAGACAGCACAGTCCCCTGCGGTGCTCCCACGTCACTCACCACCACATCAGACAGAGCAGCGCCAAGACGGACAAACTGCGGCCTGTCTGTCAGGTAGTCAGTAACCCAGGAGACCGTGGGTGAGTCAACCATCATCATCTGCAGCTTCTCTCTCAGTAAAAGTGGCTGGATGGTGTTGAATGCACTGGAGAAATCAAAGAAGGTGATTCTCACTGTGCAGCCAGCACCATCCAGATGTGAGTGAGCCCTCTGCAGCAGGTAGATGATGGCATCCTCAACCCCCAAACGGGGCTGGTAAGCAAACTGCAGAGGGTCCAGAGAAGATCTTACCTGCGGACGAAGGTGGGCCAAGATGAGCCTCTCCAGAACCTTCATCACATGAGATGTGAGGGCTATTGGTCGGTAGTCTTTGGGGTCGCAGGGACCAGGCTTCTTGGGCACAGGAACCAGACAGGAGGTCTTCCACAGTGTGGGCACCTTCTCCTGGGTCAGGCTCAGGTTGAAGAGGAGGCACAGGATAGTAGACAGCTGGCTGGCACAGGTCTTCAGTATCTTAGGGCTGATGCCGTCAGGGCCTGCAGCTTTGCCTTGGTGGAGTCTCTCCAGTTGTCTCTTCACCTGGCCAGTAGTCACAGTTAGCAGGGGGTTGGGTCCAGGGGGCTCACGGTGGAGTGGGGGGAGGGTAGAGGAGGAGGGTGGCTGGATGTTTGGAGGCCAGAGTGTGCGGGGGAGGGGGACACAGCGGAGGGCTGTGAACTAAATCTGTTGAAGAAACAGTTCAGCTCATTTGCCCTGTCCGAACTGCTAACTGGCCACCTGTCTTTGACATTGAAGCCAGTTATTTCCCTCATCCCAGTCCACACGTCTCTGGTGTTGTTCTGCTGGAGCTTGGCCTACAGCTTCCTCCTGTAGGAGTCCTTAGCCCTTCTCAGCTCTGCCTTCAGGTCGTGCTGTATCCTCCTCATCTCCTCCTTGTCGCCCGACCTGAAGGCCTTCTTCTTCTGGTTGAGAAGGGCTTTCAGGTCACTGGTGATCCAGGGCTTGTTGTTGGGGAAGCAGCGTACAGTCCTGGCTGGCAGGGTGGTGTGTTCACAGAATTTGATGTATCATGTGATGCAGTCAGTCATGCTGTTGATGTCCTCCCCATGTGGATCACAGAGCACGTCCCAGTCAGTAGACTCAAAGCAGTCCTGCAGTGCCTCCTGGGCCTCCTGATTCCACCTCCTAACTGTCCTTGTGGATGCAGGCTGCCGCTGGACAAGAGGAACGTACTTTGGTGTCAAAACAACCAGGTTGTGATCTGATCTTCCCAGTGGGGGAAGGGTGTTGGCACTGTATGCATCCTTTGCATTAGCATACAGGAGGTCTATTGTTCTATTGTCTCTCGTGGGGCAGTTTACAAACTGGTAGAATGTTGGCAGAGTTTTGTCCAGTGTGACATGGTTAAAGTCACCAGTGGTGGTTATGAAAGCGTTGGGGTGCAGGGTTTGCAGTTTTGACACGGTGGAGTGAATGGTTTCACACACTGCCTCGGCATCAGCTGATGGGGGGGATGTAAACAGCGACGACAATGGCGGAGGTGAGCTCCCTAGGCAGGAAGTATGGACGCATCCCAACACAAAGCAGTTCAATATCTGGGCTACAGAAACGTTCCTTTACAGTAATATGTCCCAGGTTGCACCACTTCTCATTGACAAACAGCGCAATCCCCCCTCCTTTCTTCTTACTGCTCCTCTCCACATCTCTGTCCGCCCGTATTGTTCTGAAGCCGGGTACAGTAGCGCTGGAATCCGGGAAGCACGAGTGAAACCACGTCTCCGTGAAACACATAACGCTGCACTCCCGGAATTCCCTTTGAGTCTTAACAAGCGCCGCTAACTCGTCCATCTTGTTGCCTAACGATCTCACATTTCCCATAATGATCGCCGGCACCGAAGGTTTATATCTCCTTCGTTTAGCCTTCAGCTTAGCCCCGGCTCTGCACCCCCGGCGTCTCCTACGTAGCTTCGCAGGGATTTCAGGCCTCGGTCCAGGCAGTAGCACTGGTTTACACAGCGCGATCAGCTGGTCCCATGTGTAAGAAACAATGCTCTCACTCCGTTCCGCGTGGCCCCCTGTAACAGCAAGACCAAAATAATACAGGCTAACCAGCAAGTATCCATTGCTGTTCAAAACTACACTCAACAGGTTAAAGAGTAAGTTGAGGTGTTAAAGACGAAAAAGTAACAAAAAGACGGGAGCTGCTGTAACAGGCTGCCACTCCATGCGGCGCCAGGTAAAAAAAAAAAAAAAAAAAAAAAAAAGCAAGGGTAGAAACAGATTGATGGGTAAATCGAGAGTTTCGCCTTTCGGCTCAGCTCTCTCTTCACCACAACGAATCAGTGCAGAGTCTGCATTACTGCAGACGTCATACCGTGCTGCCTGTCAGCCTCCCACTCCATTCTTCTTTTTCCCCACAAGTCTACCTGTAGAGCTGGAAAAGGCATATGACTGTGTACTCAGAGAGACCAGGCACTCCAGGAATCTGGAGTGGATGGACCCTTACTAAAGGCAATCCTTTAGTAAGGGTAAGCTCACACTCCTTTATTGTAGGAGTGTGAGCTTGTTTCAGGTGTGGCAATACTATTATAAAATAGTGGGGGTACACTGGCTACCAAAGTACCTCCCACAAGCCAGACAACACCAACTTTGGCATCCCACCTAAAGAAATAAGTTAAGTGACTGAAGGCGCTCTGGAGGCTGGAGATGTGGTTCTAGTTAAACAATGACAACGTTTATTTAAAAAAAAAAACTACAACAATAAAACACAGTACTTAGGGGAGTCAGAATTTCCAGGCAGGTCTGGGGCTTTCCAGTTGGGGGATAACTGGGGTGAAGAAGAGGGATACCCGGAGAACAGCACCCTAATCACCTGTGGCAACAGCAACACACGCCAAAAAAAGAAAAGAATTGGGGCACACAACACACAAAGGGGGAACACCACCAGAACACTAGGACCACCGCCATAAACTTCTAGGACATGGAAGAAAAAGGACAAGGTGAATGAGAACTAAGAACAAAGAACTAAATTAACAGCAAATCAAACAATAAAGAAATTATCCACGGGCAACAACCAAAATTTACAAATTAACCAACTCAAAACAAGCAACGTAATTAACAAAAATAATTTATGAAGGGCAACTTGTCAAAGAAAATACCAAAAGAATTTACCCGCTCAACCAAAATATAAGGAATCCACAAACACAACCTCACTGAAAAGGACAGTATGACTGCGTAAATATAAACAAAATAATAAAATCAATGACACAATTTTTAACAGAAAGAATAGAATATCACAATGAACAGAAAAGAAGCCGGAGTAGAAGAAATAATTCAAAAATAAATAAATAAAATTTAAATAAACAGAAAATCAAAATAACCAAGATAGGGGCAATGTTCCCCTTAAATCAATACAAAATTCACATGCAGCAAGCAGGAAACAAAATATCGAAAATGGCGAATTAAACCCCCCTGGTTTGGTCAATAAAAGGAGCCCAAGGAAGAGAGCTGAAAACCCCAAATCCAAGCCGGACAGGGCAGCGCAACAAGATGCAGAGCTGAGTCAGCAAAACAGCATAAATGAATGTGAAGTGGCGCAAGGCAGCAGCCATGTCATTGCAATGGACTCACCACAACCTCCACTTCTACAGAGAAGCCACATCTTTGTTCCAATGACAGGTGGGAGGTGAAAATGGACACTAGTGAATGTCATACAATTGCACCTGTCTGCTGTAGTTACTCAGTGGGAGTTTTTCAAGCCTTTTCACTCGGTGGTTGACCTTTAAAGATAGCACACTCAACAGTTATTATCTCACCTGATAGCAAAGGATAGATATTAAAAAGGTTAGTGGGTTCATTTTGGAAGGCCAGATTACTGTCTACCCGATCATTCAAACCTTCGAAAATTATAGCCTGTGGAGTATACTGGCTGTTCCCTTTGTTTCTGCTGCAAAACTGGAGCTCAGCTGAGTTGTAATGTGAATTTAGATATCCACTATAAAATCTTGTTAGATGCTGTTCCAACTAAATCGAAAAAATCAGTCTTTATCTCTTTCAAGAAATTTGTAAGTTGTAAATATAAAACCTAACCTTTTGACAGCTGGGATAGGCTCCAGCAGACCAGTGTGGATGTGAGTGACTGACTCGAATCATAACTCTCCATATGTAAATCATAACTGTATAATGACTAATTTAGAATAGTCCCCAAATGCTGTTTATTGTTAATTCAGGTCAATGTAGAACAACTGGTTTCTCAGTAGGAAACTAATTGAGCAGATTACTAATGTACCTTTTGGTTCCTTGTGTGGATTCTCTGGATTTTCACAAAGACAATAGAGAGTGCTTTACTCTGGATTATTTCCATATTTCTGAGGCAAAGTATGTGCAGAAGCTATTGATATCTCCATAAACAAAGAGGCAGAGAAGTACTCTTGGGAAAAAAAAGTTATATTTTATTCATTGCATAGAGAGTAGTCTGGGAGACTCTTGGAGATGGACTCTTTTATCTGTTGTGATTGCTAGTATCCTTGTTCCATTTGTGTTGTTTGCAACTCAAATTCCTCTGACATCATCTGAACAAGGAAAATAGTAGGGTGCCTTGAACTGAGTATACACACAACCATCTTACATGCCTGTCACAAGTAGACGACACAAAAGTAACTAAGAGCAATCCTAAAATTCTAAACAAACTTTTAGAACATGGGGATGACCCTGAGGCAGCATTGGGACTAACATGCCACATAAGTAATGTGATGACAGTACTGTATAGCACATTTGCTGTAATGTAGTGATATAACGCATTACTAATACATTTTTGGTAATATTTTAACCATTACAATCTAATAACACACGTTACAATGCATTTAGTCCATTTAGGTGTTGTTTTTTTAAGAATTCACCTACACAGAGAGACGCCCTGACAATGAAAAATAAGGCGCAAGGAAGAGCTAATTCCTGTTAAATACTCACACTTCAGAACACTAGGTTGCGGTTTCATCAATTAGATTAGATGCCACAAAAAGAAGACGAAGAAAGTATTTCCTGTGGCTGACATATGTGAGGCTCAGGCTGAGATAATAACAGACACAATGCATTCTACATTTGCACAATGGACATTTGCCTGTTATTTTCAGTTCTTTAGACTGTAGAGTACAAACTGTCAGAGCCTGGCTTGCCGGCCCTTTATGGTGTGTAGAGTTTGTCCTCTGTTCTCCCCGTAGAGGGAGCAGTTCCCCAGGATCCCGCGGTGGCTGCGCACCTGTCGTTGAGCAGTTCAAAGATTTTTGTTCTTTCAGAGCCTGCCTCGTACCTGCATTTGAGTCCTCAACACAACGCTCCCTAACACAAACATAATTATGAAATGCAACCTGTGCGCATCACTAAGGGAACCCTTAATGTCAAAATGTAGCACAGGTAACTTAAAGAAATACCTGGACTAGTGCAACGCTAACACTAAGCTAAGAGCTGGGAGCTTGAAATAAAGAGAATAAAAGAATAGAAACTAAAAGAAGAGAATGTGTGTCTTGTCCACTCATTAGGCTATAGGTTATGTTATAGTGGGCTCTTGTATTGCATTTTGGACGTAACTTGCCCAACAGTGCCCTGAGGATGATTGATTGTTCCCGAGAGGGTGAGCCTAAAGGTTGAGTTTGACAGTGTAACTTTTGGAGTGTTAAAGAATGCTGGCATTGTTTACATATCAAATGGACCTTCAAGAAGTTTGGAGACAGACGCTTTCCAACTTTCAGTGTATCCAACAAAAACATTTTTCACTGAAAGTGTTCACAATTACAAAAGCCATGCAAACCTGTTATAACATTTCTCAGTGAATGCTTTAATTGTTATAAATTAAATTGTTAATAAATTGTTCTGTTTTCGGTTTTGTTGCTGTGTTGCTTTTCATTTCTTAAACTAATTATTGCACACCTGAAATTAATCTAACCACTGTCAGTATTTAATGCCATGTCCGTCAGGATCCTCTGCCAGAATGTTGGTTTCCAGCTGTGTCCCCTGTGCTTCCCTGTATATTTGATATGTTGCATTTTTTCATATTTCCCGTGGCTTTTTCCTCATAAATTATGCTTGTTCCTTGTGTATCTTGGAGTTTTGTTCCTATCTTATGCAGCGTTTTTAGTTTTTTTATTTTGTAAGACCTTTTCCTTGTTCATCTAGTGATTTTTAGTTTGTAATTCTAGTCATTTTTTGGTAAATAAAAACCATTTACTGCAACTGTGGGGACTTTTGCTTCTGCTTGTGGGTCCAAACTTTCACACTTAACACCTATACCAATATCTACATTCTTTTATCTACTTTCGAATGCAATACTTTTTACAATCTTACCATGACATTAAAAGGATTTCTAATGTAGCAGGATGTTAAACGGGACATATATTGATCCTGGCTTTTGCGTTGTACATAACAGTCCAGGCAGTTGCATACAGGGGAAGCGAGAACAAGAAAGTTGAAGATCCTTGTGCAGGTAGCTGTGGTCATGTGTGAGAACAAGCATGATCACTCAACCAGACATTTATATGGTGGGAACGCACTCCGGATACACAAATATATGCATTAAAGCACTGAAAAAGTGAGTTTTGAATAATATGTCCCCTCTTTACATTTTTAATGAAACATGACTGAACAGCTGAGCCAGAGACACAGCTTGTGAACAGGGTCCAAAGCCAGGAGAGGCTCGGGGCCCATAGGCTGTTTTTACTGAAATGTCTTAAAAATGTATAAGCTGCAGTGACGGCAACCCCCTCCCCCGAAAAAACAACAACAGGCAATTGGCAATGACATCTCCCAACAGGGGCCTCATGTCATCATGATCCCACCTTGCTACCCTTGCTAGGATTTGTTGATTTTTAAGACTCCACTGGAAAAGGTCTGTGTGACCTTTGACCTGATGAACTCATGACATGGACTTTTGTAATGTGTACTGTAATCTGGTTCAACATATTGTATCAGTAAATGCAAATCAGGTTAAGATACAATACCAGCTGGGGCTGAGGCAATATGATATGTGTGGGCGAAAGGCTGAGTTTTTAGTATTGAGTATTTAGCTGAGTTCTTATTCATGTCTAAATAGGGGCTTACTTACCGTAAAGTTCTTCTTAACAAAACACTTGCGGCTTAACAAAACACTTGCGGCTATGACTTATTTGGCATTTAGCATCTGCTCTTCTGACACCTACGATTAACCTTGCTGAGCAGTGTTCGCACATCCTGTTTTCATTTTCCTACACTATCACCTGCTGTTCTGGCCTGTCTAATACATGAGCACACTGACTTAAAGCTACAACTAAAATTATATTCCTTACAAGGTCCAGTTGATTGGTTTGCTGCAGTTGTTAAACTGGGGGATGAAGCTGTTCCTCTAACAAGGTGTGGTCCGAGCAATCGACCATTGCAGGTTTGGTGGTGTTTAAACCCTGCATGCCTCCCTCACATTTCCAGATGTTGGCTTTTCCTCCACTTTATTTTTGTAGTAGGTCTTGGCCAGTTTGGCCTTCATCCTGAATTTTTTCTCCAACTCTCTCAAACTAGACTTGTCTCCATGTGAGAAGGCCAAGAGTTTCACCACCTTTGTTATCCATGTCTTAGTAGTAGTAATATGTGTTTGGTCAGAGTGTCTACACAGAATAAAATAAGAAGTCAGTACAGCTGGCAGTGTATGCAAATCCCTGCCACAGTTATTGAAAACAAGTCCCAGTCAGTCAGTTCAAAACAACCCTGTCATGATTCAGTGGTTGCTTTATTTCAGACCCTGATGGGTTTTGTAATGGTTCACTGGTTTTCCAGTTGTGACCTATCTTTTGTCAGTACCAGGATGGAGTTGTGACATATTTCTCTAGGTTTTGTAGATATATGGGTCCATTCAATTTATCATCCTAAATCCTCTGGATAAGCATTTTTTTTTTGTTTTTTTTTTTTACCCGACAGAAACAGAGCATTTTAGTGTATTTTATAACAAAAACACAATTTATTAGTGGAAGGTCAGCTTTAATTATCCAAGTTTGAAATCAAGTGCTGTGGCCTCCAGGTGTTTCCATACATTCTTGTTTTAGTTTGGACAGAATCCAGAATGTTGGAGTGTTGTTGGACCATGTTAGGTTAAATTGTCTTATGACATATAAAAAAGTGACACTAATACTCAATACTCAAATCTGTCAGGTTTCTGTGCCCCTGGTGGCGCTTCTTACCCTCTTTCTGGATTATATTTTACATCTAATTTCATCAATCATGATTCTAGGAATTTATATTGTATTCATATTATTTTAATTTACAAGATGTCTAAAACAGTTTGACAATTTTGTCATGGACTGGCACTGCCAGTCTGCTTTGGTTTATTGAATCTGTTCTGTTTGCCCCCTAGATGACGTTGGCAACCGCTAAGGCCCAGCCGGTGATGCGCAGCTGTTGCCATCAACTCGTTACTTAAGACGCCGGCAGCAAGTCACCAGCGTGGGATCGTTGCATTGCCAGAGTGGTAACCTGAGTGTTTGGACTGATCTATGTGTGAATTTTTCCCTAGCCCATTAATCGTTGTTGTCTGTTTGTTTCCGAGGTTGCCATGTCCTGTGAGAGGATTCGTTTTCGGTTCACCTGTTTGCCGTGTGAATTCTGGTCTTCTACCCACCAGCAGCTTGTCTTCAGGTCACTTTCTGTTTGCTTTGATTATCTTCCGGTGGAGCGCCTTCTGTTGTGATTATTATCTTTGTCTGATTAAAACTTTTACGTTCTGTACTGATCTTGTGGTCTGCTTGTGGGTTCCGTCTGACGGTTCTAACAGAACCAGCATGGACCCAGCAGACCCAAACTGAGTGCTGTCAGTTCACGGTGCTGCAATAGGCCAGCTTCATCAGGATGTTCGTGGATTACGGCAGGAACTCTGCCTCGACTCTGATGCGTCGAAGGTTAATTTTGTCATCAGACTGTTGCGAGGGAGAGTGTGACGTAGGCGCAGGTATCCAGCTCCAGCGCATCCCTCACTTTGCTGCCGATTGAGGAATTTGTCAAGCAATTTGAGCGCATATTCGACCGTCCCAATCACACGGGTTGCGCAGCCGACCGGTTGTTTACGCTCCGACAGGGAGCTCACTCAGTGGCTGAGTACCCGATCAAGTTTGGTACGTTGTCGGCTGAAGCAGGCTGGAATGATCCTGCCCTGCGGAGTGCATTTTAGTCGGGGATTGACGGACCGGGTGTGCGACCGGGAGATTTACACGAGCTGATCAATTACGCGATAGAGATTGACAATTACCAGCGAGAATGGCACCGGGAGCGATCCTCCAGCCCCAATCCTCCGCGGTCTAATGTGCAGCCGTTGAGCCTCGTTCCCATGATAAGGAGCCCATGCAGCTGGGCCGTGCACTGTTGTCCACCTCCGAGAGACGCAGGTGGCTCACCTCGGGGGCATGTCTGTACTGCGGCCAGGAGGGCCATTATGTTGCCGGGTGTTCCCTGAGGCCAAAATATTGAACTCGTCAGCGCATGCAGGAGTGCTGGTGAGTGCAATTTCGACCTGCCCGGATGTTGTTGTGGGCACAGAAGAAGTTGCCCCTCTCGTTACTGGTTGATTCTGGTGCCGACGACTCGTTCATTGACAAGAGCCTGGCGAGACAGGTGGGACTCCCGCTTGAAGCACTCTCCGAGCCCAAGACGGTGCTCGATTTAGATGGCCGCGCCCTCGCTCAAGTTACACACCGCATCGTCGTCCTCCCACGATTCTGGGTTCCCCCTGGCTAGCCCTTCACAATCCGCAGATTAATTGGTCAACTGGTTCCCTGACAGGCTGGAGCGTTGCCTGTCACTCGCGCTGTCTCCGTTCTGCACTGCCACCCGTACCACTGAGTTCGTGTTCCGCACCAGTTACAATCAACCTCTCGGCAGTCCCAGAGGTTTACCACGATATTGGGGAGGTTTTTTCAAAACAGCCTGCCCTTTTTCTTCCCACATCACCCTTATGACTGTGCCATCGAACTGCGTGCAGGCGTCCCGCTGCCTTCCAGCTGGCTGTACAACCTCTCCAGGCCGGAGTGGGAGGCAATGGAGAAATATATTAGCGAGTCGCTGGTGGCTGGGTTGGTGCGTTACTCTACCTCTCCTGTCAGCGCAGGATTTTTTTTGTGAAGAAGAAGGATGGCACTCTCTGACCTTGCATTGACTATCGGGGTTTAAACAAGATTACTGTTAGGAACAGATACCCCCTAATGCTTCTAGATGCAGCATTCATGCCCCTTCGGCGGACGTGCTTTTTCATCAAGCTGAACCTTCAGAACGCGTACCACCTCATCCATATTCGCCAGGGGGACGAGTGGAAGATTGCTTTCAACACCCCCCTCGGCCACTTCGAATACCTCGTGATGCCGTTTGGGCTGACCAACACCCCGGTCGCGTTCCAGGCACTCGACAATGATGTGCTCCAGGACATGCTAAATAAGTTCCTCTTTGTCTATATTGATGACATTCTCATTTTTCCAGAGACGGAGAAGGAACACATGCAGCATGTTTGACTGGTTCTGAGACGTCTGCTTGAGAACAGTCAGTTTGTCAGAGCTGAGAAATGTGAGGTACATGCCTCATCTTTGTCATTTCTCGGCTTCATTGTGAAGAAGGGGCAGTTGTCACCCGACCTGGCAAAGGTTCAGGCGGTGGCGGAGTGGCCAACGCCGTCCACCCGGAAGCAGCTTCAACAATTCCTGGACTTCGCAAACTTCTACCGCCGCTTCATCCGGGAATATAGCAAGGTGGTGGTTCCACTTACGAAGCTTACCTCGACTCTCCGGCCGTTCACCTGGACCGAGGAGGCGGAGGGTGCATTCATGCGCCTTAAGGTATTGTTCACTACCGCACCTGTTCTCTCGCACCCAGACCCAGCCCGCCAATTTACCGTGGAGGTAGATGCGTCAGACACGGGGGTCGGCACAGTCCTGTTGCAGTGTAGCTTGGCTGACCAGAAGCTGCACCCCTGCGCTTTCTTCAGCCGACGCCTGTCAGCCGCAGAGCGAAACTACGATGTGGGCAATTGTGAGCTGCTGGCACTGGTGCTGGCGCTGCAGGAATGTTGCCATTGACTGGAGGGGTCTGCAGAGCCATTTGTGGTCTGGACGGACCACAAAAATCTAGCGTATCTGCGCGGCGCTAGTCAACTGAATTCCAGGCAGGCGCGCTGGGCGCTCTTTGACTTTGTCCTCACCTACCGCCCTGGGTCTAAGAACACCAAGCCTGATGCCTTGTCGCGCCAGTTTGCCACTGATCAGCTCGACCCGACCCCAGTCCAATCCTGCCGCCCTTCTGCATCGTGGGAGCTGTAACCTGGCCGGTGGAAGAGCGTGTACGTGAGGCATTGCACACCGCCCCCGTCCTGGAGGGAGCATCGCCGAATATCCTCTTCGTTCCCGAGGCTGTGCTGGTGCGTCATCCCAAAGCAACCCGCCCCCTGCACTACCTACACCAGCGGTTGTGGTGGCCATCCATGTCCCGCGACATCCAGGGTGTTCATCGCTGCCTGCCCCGTGTGCATACGTGGGAAGGCCTCTCACCAGCCCTCCGCAGGTCTCCTCCACCTGCTGTCAACCCCGCGATGTCCCTGGTCCCACATTGCAATGGACTTTGTCACCGGTCTCCCACCTTCAGTGGGGCACACGGTGATCCTGACGATCGTCAACCAAGGCGGCGCACTTCGTGCCTCTACCCAAGCTCCCTTCTGCAGCAGAGAAGGGGGACCTACTGGTGCACTACATGTTCCGCCTCCATGGTCTGCCCAGGGACATTGTCTCTGACCAATGCAGTTCACGTCCAAAGTGTGGTGGGCGTTCTGCAGGCCCTCGGCGCATCAGTAAGCCTGTCTTCTGGTTTCTGTGTAGATTCTCAGTCATCCAGGTCATGGTTATCCAAAGTAGATCTCTCTGTGTCAACTGGACTGAAAGGTTTCCTTGAAAACGTTTCGCCCTCTCTCCAGAGAGCTTCTTCAGTTCTAAGTTTGCTGGGGCAGAGCTTGAAAATATAGCCCTGTGGACCATTGGCATGTTAATGGCCCGGGTGGTCACCTGAGAGTCCTTGGCAGGGTGGTTGGCAGGGTCGTTCATTCAGTCTCAGTTGGGGTGCCTCCCCTTTGTCTGTTGGGTCACATTAACATGCCAATGGTCCACAGGGCTATATTTTCAAGCTCTGCCCCAGCAAACTTAGAACTGAAGAAGCTCTCTGGAGAGAGGGCGAAACGTTTTCAAGGAAACCTTTCAGTCCTGTCTTCTGGTTATCACCCCCAATCCAATGGCCAGACCGAGAGGAGGAGATTGCACTGCCATCAGTTTGGGCGTAGCTCCGGCACTGCAGAAAGATCTGGCGGCTCTCCTCCGCTCTTCTCCAGACACAGAGGCAGGCGAACCATCGCAGGACCCCCACACCAGCGTATCGCCCGGGACAGAGGGTCTGGTTATCCGCGAGGAACCTTCTGCTCCAGGTGGAGTCGAGGAAGCTGGCTCCACAGTTCGTGGTTCCATTCGAGGTAGAGCAAATGGTGAACTCGGCCGCCGCCGTCTGAAGCTTCATGTGTCTATGAGGGTCCACCCGATGTTCCACATCTCTCCTTCAAGCCGGTGGGTGAGTCTGAGCTGTCCCCCCGGACAACCCCCCCCGCCTGATTCGGATCATCGACGGCGCACCCGCCTACACCATCCAACAGATCCTGGATGTCCACCGATGGAAGAGAGATCAGTGGTGGCTTCCCCGGGGCATCGGGCCAGGCAGGAGGATGACCCAGCCGAGGAGGCAGTGCAAGCCCCACAGGCCAGAGCTGAAGCGAGCCCCTGTCTGAAGAGATGTCCGATGGAGTGCCAAACCAGGCCACCCACATGCCAATGAATGCTCGAGCCATTTCTGTTGTTGTTGTTGTTCCTGTCAGTGGCACAGCCCCCGGCCAGCGGGTGGCCCTGTCCACCATGGTAAAGAGGTAAGAGAAACCCAGAGAAGAGGGAGGGGGCCAACAAAATCTATTTTAACATGTTCCAACCTCCGCTCTAGCACTGGAAACTGTGCCAAAGGAGACTTGATGTGACATTGCACCTTGGAGCTTTGGCACACAATACAGGTGTCTGCCCAGGTTCGAACGTTCGAACTGAGATGGCTTCCTACCCGGATGGAACAGGCCATGCACCGCTTCGAACACGCGCTGCCTCCAGGCCGCAGGAACCACCAGCCTTTGAAGCCCAGGGAAATATCACGCAAAAGAGCCATGCCCTTAGAGTCAAAGGGAATGTGCCGGAGCTTGAACCCCGTCTCTGCAAACTGGAGAGCCTGCACCTCACGCTAAGCAGCCATGTGAACAGCACCAGCCAGGGCTCGCGAGAGGCAGTCTGTTGGCCTTGCCCTCGACATGACGCATGACGTAAACTCCAAAATGTAGGAGAGATGGCACTGCTGCCGAGTATACCAAGGCTCAGCCAACTTAGCCATGCAAATGCCAGTGGTTTGTGATCCACGAAAGCAGTGAACGGCCTCACACTTATCCACCGCCGGGGGGGTTTGTCAAACCGCGTTACTGTCATACTGCTGACACCACGTAGCAGTACCTGGTAGAATCTACCGTAATGTCCCGGAGGGCGAATTGTGGTTACATCTGGGCAAGCTAAGCCGAAGCAGATGATTCCCAAAACTCGGGAAGCTTCAGAGCAACCGCATTCAACATCCTGAGTAATCGAGACTGTGGTAAACGTCCAGTAACTAAACGTTGGGGTCACTAGTGTGATTACTGCAAAATGAGAAGCTTCAGCCGGTTTCTCAGTTGTCAACATGAACCACCACGAGTTTATTTTACACCGCTTAAATACACATACACTTCCGCTACTAATCAGTGTAATCCACTACATTGTATAATTTGATTAGCAAGCCTTCTGTTTAATGGATAGTACTATGGATAGTATAATTAATGGATAGTACTTTAATGGATTGTACGCCAGCTACACATTAACATGTGTGAGTATGTGTGAATGTGTGAGTAAAAGACGAATCTGGTATAAATTTTCATGTTTACCCTCAAACATCTGTCCGTATCACTCATTGGCATCAGGCTAAACAACAGGAACTGAAGAAAGATTAGATAGGTCAGCATTTGAGTAGTAAACTTTGAGCCTAGAGGTAGAAAATGTGGTATAATTGAGTTTCTGACTGGTTTGTGAAATGACAGGGAAGTTTCAGTTCATATTTTATGATCTCTTTAATATTGCACTGGCCATACAATGTTGTTGAAAGCATCCAAATTCCTTGTTGTACGTTCAGTGAAAAGACACAGTGCAAATCTGAATAAGATGAAAACATAAAAAAATATCCTACACTTACCCATTTTGGGGGTCTTGATCTTCCATCAATGCATCTCCACCAATCTGAGTGTCCAGACCGAAGCTTCTCCTCTCCTCAGACAAAGGCACCCGAAAGCGCCTGAAGTGCTCTTCATCTTTGAGAAGCAAGATTGTCTGGTCTGTTGAAACCAAAACTGAAACTTCTAGTCTTAGTTATACTTGACATGTTTGAAGGAACCAATGAACATTTCAATGCCTGACCAATACCATCCCTGAAGCCTGGTGAGGGAGCATTGGTCTGTGGGTGTGTTTTACAGCTGGGACAGAGAGGAGAACATGCAGACTACATACAGGAACGGCCCTGGCCCCCAGAGAATTCGAACACCAGCGCTTACTAGGACACGGCACCACTTCCCATCCACATAAGGCTGTACCTGTTATGGTTTGTGTGTTGAGGACCCAAACGCAGACACGAACAGGCGCTCCAAGAACAAAAAACCCTTTATTGGGTGTACACAGGAAACGAAGGTCGCTCCGACGGGAGGAAAAAAACAATGTTCATACCAACTCGAGTCCAAACACTTCATGGGGAGACTCCACTGCAGGGTGTCCAGAGACCCGAACTCAGACTCAGGAGTGTGGCTACCTGGGAACCGGGGCAATAACTCTCATGAGTTGAAAATCCAAGAGCCACGAGAAAGCTTTAGTCTGAGTCCTTCTGTGGCACTCTGCAGGCAAAGGGAGGACGAACGAACAAAGGAAGCCGTGACAGTGTCAGTCAGTGATCCAGCCAATGATCCAGCAACAGGGACCAGCTGGCAGCCTCCCTATATCAGTCACTGATGAGGTGATCAGCGACAGGTGTGTGGTCACTGCTGGAACCCGGGAACCCGCGCCCTCTGCAGGGAAAACCAGGAGCGACTCACACACACCATAAAGGGCCGATTCACACCATTCTTCAGACATTGTCTTAAGAATAGAATTAATATTAAGAGACAAAGTGAACATTGTTAAGTTATAAGTCTGTACTGTCACAAAACACAAAAACAAGTGAAAGGCTCTAAAATATTTTGAACCACACTGTACATTATTTATCTTAAAGTCAAAATGTAAAGTGACAGAGGATGGAAACCTATGTACCACTTCCAAAAATCACAATCTTCAGTCGTGAACAGGAAAAAAAAAAAAAAGCCAAGAATCGACCACTGGGTGTGACCAAATTACCCAAGAGGTTCTGCGTGGCACTGCACGAGGTATGTGAAACCAGGGTTGGGAGGCAGAAGGAGGTAACAGTGAGGAAATTACTGCCGTTTATGAAATAGTTGAGAAATGAGATCAGGAGACAGAATGAGGGTACCTGACATTGGGAAGAATCAATAGAGTAATCTTTAGTCACAAGCAGAGCAGGCCCAGCGCTCAGGATTACTCAGCACGGGGCCATTACACGGAGAGACCAGGAAAGCAATTATGAGTCTTGGGAGAAACTGACAACAAGATCCCCACAGGGAGAAATAATAGCAGGCTGAAAAGATAGAAAAGCAAGAGAGTGTAAGTCAGTATGTGAGGGCCACAGAAGGAAGATCAAATAATCATTACCCCACATTCCCAGCCCCACATGTGATAGAACAACCGCTTTAGTATCGCAATTCTCTGCTGCGTCCTCACATGACTGTTCTAAGAAAAGACACATCCAGTGTTCATGCTGGATACTTTCAGGACGTGTGTGTGTGTGTGCGCGCGCCTGTGTGTGTTACCACCCTATTCTTTTACATGTTGAGAAATTCTTTAGATTCAATTCAATTCAATTCAATTTTATTTATATAGCACCTTTTACAATAAAATTGTCTCTAAGTGCTTTACAGAGGTAGAAACCCAGAGCCTGAACCCCCAGGTAAGCACAGTGGCAAGGAAAAACTCCCTTTTAACAGGAAGAAACCTTGAGCAGGACCAGGCTTACAAGGGGGAACCATCCTGCTGAAAGTTGGCTGGGTAAAGGAGGAATAAAAGAGGGAGACAGGACAGAGAGAATAAAGAGAGAGAGAGGGAGAACAGATACAATCATAAAACCAAAGAAATACAGACAAAATACAATCATAGAAATACAAACATATCAGACATATATACACATAATACAGCATAGCAGGTTGTTATAAAGAGATGAACAGTATAGGCAGGTGCCAACAGCGGACCCTGAGTTTGCCATAGGCCAAAGTCCGTACAGCACGAAGTCCTGGAGACGGAAAACCTGCAAAGAGAGAGAGAAAGAGAGAGAGAGAGAGAGAGAGAAGGGGGGGGAGACACACAGAACGACAAGGAAGACTGGACCCAGATAATCCCGGTGAAAATAAAAGGAGGAGAAAGAAGAAGAAAAGGAGGAGAGGACGTGAGGGAGTGGTTGGTGTTGAGGAAGTGGAGAACTGCTCAGTGGATCATGTGTTTGTCCCCAGCAGCGTAGGCCTATAGCAGCATAGCTGTGCTAAAAATTGAAAGAATAAGAGTCTGATGAGCCTATTCTAGCTATAACTGTGAAAACTGACTAAACTAGATCTGTCAGCGCTACACACTTGGTTTGAGGCTAGCTATATGCTTTAGTGAACAGAAAGGTTTTAAGTTTGATCCCAAAGGCAGACGTGGTGTCTGCCTCTTGGACCCAGGTTGGTAACTGGTTCCACAGTAAAGCTGCCCGATAGCTAAAAGCTCGTCCTCCCAGTCTGCTTTGATGAATTCTAGGAACTACAAGTAAACCTGCACTCTGTGATCTGAGTGTTCTTTTAGGTATATACGGAACTATGAGATCCTGCAGGTATGATGGAGATAGTCCATTTAGAGCTTTATATGTTAGAAGGAGAATCTTAAAGTCTATTCTAAATTTCACTGGAAGCCAGTGAAGAGAAGCTAAAACTGGGGAGATATGCTCCCTGGTGCTGATTCCTGTCAGAACTCTGGCTGCAGCGTTCTGTATCAGCTGCAGGTTTTTAATGGAATAATTTGGACATCCTGACAGTAATGAGTTGCAGTAGTCCAGTCTAGAGGTAACAAAAGCGTGGACCAGTTTTTCAGCATCACTCTGTGACAGGATGCTCCTGATCTTGGCAATATTACGGAGGTGAAAGAAAGCGGTCCTAGAAACCTGTTTAATATGAGGGAGAAATGACATGTCCTGGTCAAAGATAACTCCCAGGTTCCTTGCAGCCGTACTGGAGGACAAAGTAATGCCATCCAAGGAGAGAATGCTATCTGATAATCTAGTCCTCAGATGTTTAGCTCCAAGAACAATGACTTCAGTTTTGTCTGAGTTTAAAAGAAGGAAATTGGAGGTCATCCAGTCTTTTATGTCTTTGAGACATGCCTGGAGTCTGGCTAATGGCTCTGTTTCATCAGATTTCATGGATAGATACAACTGCGTATCGTCGGCATAGCAATGAAAATTTATGCCGAGTTTCTGAATTATATTCCCTAGAGGGAGCATGTAAAGAGTGAACAGGATTGGCCCAAGCACTGAACCCTGTGGAACACCATGATGAACCTTTGTACACTCAGAGGAAACATCATTAACATGAACAAAATGAAATCGATCTGATAGATAAGATTTAAACCAGTCTAGAGCTGTCCCTGTGATCCTAATCTCATGTTGTAGCCTTTGTAATAAAATGCTGTGATCTACAGTGTCAAAGGCAGCACTGAGGTCCAGTAAAACCAGTACGGAGATAAGTCCACGGTCTGATGCCATAAGGAGGTCATTAGTGACTTTAACCAGTGCTGTTTCTGTGCTGTGATGAGCTCTGAAACCAGACTGAAACACTTCAAATAGACTATTCCTGTTTAGGTGATCGGTTAGCTGACTAACAACCAGCCTCTCAAGTATCTTAGAGATGAATGGGAGGTTGGATATCGGTCTATAATTTGCTAAGACGCCTGGGTCAAGTGAAGGTTTTTTAAGTAAAGGTCTGATAACAGCAGTTTTAAATGCCTGAGGTACATAACCTGTTGTCAAAGATAAGTTGATCTGATCTAATACTGACGCCCCAATTAGAGGAAAGACATCCTTTAAAAGCTTAGTTGGGATGGGGTCCAGGAGACATGTGGTTGCTTTAGATCCATTAATGCTGGAGGTCAGCTCAGGTAGATCTATGGGCAGGAAGCTGTCCAGAGGTGGATCAGGACTAGACGGGGTTGCTAACAAGGGCAGCTCATCAGTTGTCATGGAGCGACCTTGATCGATCTTTTCTCTAATGTTAGTGATTTTATTGGTGAAGAAACTCATAAAGTCTTCACTGCTAAGAGTTGCAGGAATAGAAGGCTCAACCGAGCTGTGACTCTTTGTCAACCTGGCTATGGTGTTAAACAGAAAACGCGGGTTGTTCTTATTTGCATCTATTAATGAAGTGTAGTAAGCTGTTCTGGCTTTACGGAGGGCCTTTTTATATGTTAGTAAGCTGTCTTTCCAGGCGCTTTGGGAATCAGCTGATCTGGCTGAATACCACTTCCTCTCCATCCGTCTTGATGCCTGCTTAAGAGTTCGGATATGTGTGTTATACCACGGAGCCAGTCTTCTATGGTGTGTGAACCTTCTCTTCAGTGGGGCAACCGAATCTAAAACTATACGCAGTGTGGCTGCAGTGACATTGACAAAGCAGTCAATATCTGCAGGAGTAACATTTAGATCAGAATGATCTGTTGCACCAGTAGGAGGCGCTAGAGGGGGCACCGCTGCAATTTCAGCTACAAATCTGTCTCTAGTATCTTCAGAGAGACACCTGCTGTAGTAAACCTTCCTGTCAAGAGTGTCTAGAAGTCATTTAAAAAAAAAAAAAAAAAGATGTGACTGATTTAAATGAGACACAGTGTCATACATACTGTACGAGATGTCAGCGGACAAACAGGACAATGGCCAGAATTTAAACATCAAATAGACAACACAAGTGTCACATTCATGCAAGGTTGATAGAAATAAAAAATAAAATGATACAGGTGCCAAAGTCTTCTGAAACTCTGTTTTGCCTTCAGCACCTGCCGTAAAAGTGCTTCGTTCACAGTTTTTAACACTACAAATCCCGGGTTTTTTCGGGAATCCCAATTCCATTCCAGAGCTAACCAAGAGCATGATGGCTACAGGTTAGCATCCTTTCTTTTGTAAATGTGGCCATTACCTGAGAAAATCAGCAGGGGAGGGGAGGATTATAGAATGTAATAGACAAAGACGCGGGTGGAGGCCCATGTGTGCGGGAGTGGGTTCAGCTCTTTCGCTCTGTCCGCTGCTAACAGGCTGTCTGTCTTTTCAAGCCAGAGGCCAGTCAGCAGCCCGGACGGAACACAAACAGTCTCTCAGTCATGGGAAATTTGCCTGTACAAAACAGGCAGAGCTCCTCACAGCATGTTTCAGGAAGTTGAGAGAAGGCTTTGATTTGTTTGCATTTTCACAAATTTCACAAATACCAGTTGTTCTTTTGTATATTTCTGATCTCACACACTCCTCCTCAATAAATCTCAGCAAGAAAGGGAAAAAAAAATATGTGTTGATCTCTGCCTAACATGGCAAAGTGAGTGGGCTACACAAGATTCCTTCAATTGGCTCAGCATGTAGAAGCATTTTTCTTTCTCCCAGCACAAAGAGGGGGAATAGAACAAGCAGATGATTGACCATTTCTCACATTTTCATATGGTTCACTCATTTTCATGTTTCACTTATTGGTGGCCAACATGTCATTTGCATGATTGTCTCACACAAAGAGAAGTTCAAACGGGGTGGGGAGTAGAGTTTTCAAGCCACCCGACAGTTGTACACAAGCAAAACCTTTTGAAAATAGCACAAATGGGAAAATTTGCCTGTACAAACAGCCAGAGCTCCTCATAGCATAAAGAGCTGGACATCTCAGGGAGTGAAAGAGACAGAGTGGTTGAGAGAAGGCTATGATTTCTTTGCATTTTCACAAATTTCACAAATCACAGTTGTTCTTTTATATATTTTCCATCTCACACACTCCTCCTCAATAAATCTCAGCAAGAAAGGGAAAAAAACATATCTGTGTTGATCTCTGCCTAACATGGCAAAGTAAGTGGGCAACAGAAGATTCCTTCAAGTGTCCAAAGTAGATCTCTCTGTGTCAACTGGACTGAAAGGTTTCCTTGAAAACGTTTCGCCCTCTCTCCAGAGAGCTTCTTCAGTTCTAAGTTTGCTGGGGCAGAGCTTGAAAATATAGCCCTGTGGACCATTGGCATGTTAATGACCCGGGTGGTCACCTAACATGCCAATGGTCCACAGGGCTATATTTTCAACGTTTCGTTTTCAAGGAAACCTTTCAGTCCAGTTGACACAGAGAGATCTACTTTGGATAACCATGACCTGGATGAGTAAGAATCTACACAGACATTCCTTCAAGTGGTTCAGCTTGTCCGCTCTTGTCATTTGCATTATTGTCTCAAACAAAGAGATCTTCAAACGGAGGTGGGGAGTGGAGTTTTCAGGCCACTCTACTTAACAGTTGCATACAAGAACAAACTTTTGAAAATAGAAAAAATATGAAAATAATTAAAAGGAGAGGAAAAAAAAAGGTACAAATGAGTGAATGAGTGGTTGAGAGAAGGCTATGATTTGTTTTCATTTTTCAACAATGTTTCAGACCATGTATGGGGAGCAAAAAACATTGGAGACCGCAGGGTCACACATTATCACACAGGCGCATACAAATGGGGACAAGAGTGGATAGAAGGAAGTCCGGGGTGTCAGGGGAATAGACTGTGGGGTTCAGTGCATGTGAGAGTTTAGTATGGTTATGGCTTTTGGTAAAAAACTGTCTCTGAGTCTGTTACCCTCAGGAAGGCGCTACAGGCACATCAGAACAAAGACTAACAGGTCAAACAGATCAAAGGATGGGAGCTGTCTTTGGTGATGCTATTTGCTCTGCGGAGGCAGCAAACACTTGTCACGAAACCTGACAAGTTTGGCATCAAGTTTTGGGTTTTATTTTGTACCATTTTGTACTTTTTTGTGCTATTTTTTCTATTTATTACAAAAGCATTGGAAACAAATTGCAGTTTGCATGATTGTCTCAAACAAAGATATGTTCAAACAGGGGATGGGGAGTAGAGTTTTCAAGCCACCCGACTTACCAGTTGCACACAAGCAAAACCTTTTGAAAATAGCACAAGTAGGAAAATTTGCCTGTACAAAACTGCCATAGCTCCTCATAACTCACAGCATAAAGAGCTGGATGTTTCAAGAAGTGAGAGAGAGAGAGTGGTTGAGAGAAAGCTATGATTTTTTTGCATTTTCACAGAACAGTTGCTTTTTGTTTATTTCTCGTCTCACACACTCCTCCTCAATAAATCTCAGCAAGAAATGGAAAAAAATATCTGTGTTGACTCTTCGTAACTGTCAGGGGCCGGTACTTCTCCTGTGTTCGCTTGGCGTTGTGCTCCCTGCTGTGTTCTCTAGAGGGCGGTGTGGACTGGGCCCCGCTGGTGACAGATGCACCTGAGGAGTATTACCCATCAGCTGGATTACTTAAGGGCCAGCCACCTGTTCACCAGCGTCTGATCGTCGCATCTGCGAGAGTGGTAGTAGTTAGTAACCTCATGCTCTGCGTTTTCTCCTTGACCATTCTTCCTCACGAGATCTTTTCTCTTTTTTTCCCGAAGGATCGCCTCACCGCCCTCTTGGACTCTCATCTTTTTGGACTCCCCTCGGAGGAGCTGACCTGTCACGGAGGGGGATTGTGGATGCTCAACCGCCCATGTAACCTCCCGTTGGGAGTGCCTTTTGTTTGTTTTGCCTTCTGTTCCTCGCCTTCGCCCAATAAAAGGGTTTTTTAGTTCTGTTCGGGCTGTGTGTCCTCTGCGTTTGGGTCCGGACACAGCGACAACAGCGCAACAAAGTTTCCTTCAAGTGGCTCAGCTTGTCCCCTCCCGTGCGGCGCTGCAAAGTGCCTCGTTTACAAAACAAAAGCGTCTGTTCACAGTACATTTAGGATAGTAGCTAAAATCCTTCCAGTCCATCGGCTGACCGATGTTCTATAGGTAAAAAAGCCCAAAGGCTTCTCTGTGGGACTTTGTTAAGGCATGTACAAAGTCGTCTGAACGGTCTTTTTCCATGTTTGGCATCTGCTGTAAAGCAAAAAAATAAAAAAAAAAACAAAACAAAAAAAATGGTAACACTTTAGATTCGGGAACACAAATTTGCCATTAATTACCTGCTAACTAGCAGGAGTATTGACAGCAAATTGATGCTTTATTATTCATAGGTTAATGGTTAATATGTGTTCCCCAAAGTAAAGTGTTACCACACAGATTGGTTGCTGCATGCACAGAAGTGATGTGGATCCGATTTTAAGTTACACTAACCTCTATGCAGGGAATGAGTAGGACGTTGCCTCGCTGATCCACTCGACAAGAAATGACAGCAACCTCTCATTTGAACTAGAAAGAGGTGGTATGAAAAGGTTGCATGACGATCACAACTAAAGGAACTGGACTTCGTAAATGTCCAGACCAGCTCCGGATTGGCTCCAGGCTGAGATGGGCCAGTACGTGACCACTGGGTGTTAGATGTAAGTAAGTTTGGGATACATGGAGATCCAAAACAAAGTATTGGCATTGTGTACAGGAACATTTGGCCATCACATTTGGCCATTGTGGACATCACAGCAGCAGAAGAAAGCAACAATGACAATACAGACTGTACTCCATCCATCCATCTTCTATTATTATTAATTATTATTTTCATCAGTAAGGTTGTGGGCACAGAGTGTGCTGGATTCTGAAATACTCATCCTCACCTCTGTCTCTTTTTGAAAAGAGTATCTGAAAGCTTGTGATGGCTGTCATGGCAATAAAATTAGCTAATGTTTTCACAATTGCATCAGCAAGCATACCTAGTATAGAACACAGGGAACAAAAGGCTGAAAATAGCTCTGCTCACCGCTCTTCTCGGCAGTCTTTTTTTTCACTGTTCCTGTAATGAAAATCAAAGGGAAAAACCAAATCAAAAATGAACCACAGAAATGAGGTCAGCCTAGACTTCAGATGCACCCAGATGCCATCAAAAACAGGAGGCGAGCATGTGGCGAGTGTCAAACTTTTAAATTTCTGGCATATATTGTCAACTCTGCTGCTTTGGCAAAGAAGTAGTGAAATAAATCTTCTTTAGTATGTACTTTCTGAATACACTGAATAAGACACACACCTATGTGCCAAGCTGCTGGGAGCTTTTTGTCCAGTCCAAACCAACCTCCTGCAACGTAAAACGGCTTGATGCAGAAAATGTTCTGACAAAGCAGGACTACGCATGATTAGAAACAAAAATAGGATTGACTTTTCGTTCACCCACTCTGAAACACTCACTAACATCAGGACCCAGAGCATCATGATGGACAACACCCA
The DNA here is from genome assembly GCA_015343265.1 of Pao palembangensis. NCBI lineage: Eukaryota > Metazoa > Chordata > Actinopteri > Tetraodontiformes > Tetraodontidae > Pao > Pao palembangensis. Next base: position 13,090,825 of record CM027093.1, on the reverse strand, counting down.
CTCTTGTCACCTTTTTAGAGCCATGATCTAAAAAAACACACTTCTACATCATTAGATGCTTTTGAAAGTTAAAATGCTTATATACTGTATATAAATTCAAAACAATACACATTTTATACATAATTTTGTTTTGTATTTATTAATAATATTATTTTTAAATATATTTCTGAAGTGTATTGTCCAAGTCTCACCTCTATTTCTAAATTATTCCATAGATTAACACCTTTTACTGTTTAACAAATTACTGTTTGCAAATTTCTGGTTTGCACTGGTTCTTGTCTTTCTTTATTTAAACATGAAAATCCCTTTTAGCTGGTATTAACTCACCCTTAAAACAACTTCTGAATATTTTCTCTTTTTTTTATCATCATTTGCACAATTTTGAAATCAACCAAAACCATGAATTTTAGGGCCTAAGAATATTAGGTTTGCATGTTCATGATAATCTGCTCTGTAAATTAGTGTCTTAAAATCAAAAATAGTATATCACCATAGTAAATACATTGAATTACAGCAATTGATAAAATAAAACATAACCTTAATTTTTACCTTTGTAATATGCAGAAAACACGTATTTTTTTCTGTGAAAATAAAAAAGGGAAAAATTTATGGGAAAATACTATAAAGTGACAAGAGTAATTACCCTAAAATTGACAGCATGATTCTGCTTAAATTTAAGATTTTGCTGATGTGTAAGTTTTTTTACACATCATTAAAACATCATTACATTATAAAACTGTTGAACATTCTGCAAAATCATACCTTCATTTTTACATCAAGAATATTTTAAAAATATGGTATGTGTTGCGGTGCGGTGTGGTGAGGACCCAAATGCAGAGGATTTGCAGCCAGACTAAAACAAAACAACCCTTTTATTGGGCGTCGGGCCAAAAGGTGAACAGAAAGCGCTCCAAACGAGAGGATAAATAACCAATAAAGATGCAAGGAGTTCAATGAACAGGTGGCTGGTCCTTAAATAATCCCGCTGATGAATGATCCTCCTCAGTTGCGTCTGTCACCAGCGGAGACCTGGGCCACGCCGCCCTCTAGGGAGCAAATCGGGAACCACCAAACAACACAAACCAAAAGAGAGCACAGATTCCTGACAGTACCCCCCACCCCCCTTTAACAGGTGCCTCCTGGCGCCCTACCTGGTAGAAGCTGTGCAGTAGGTCTTGATCCAGGATGAAGCAGCGGGGAACCCAAGACCTTTTCTCTGGGCCATATCCCTCCCTGTCCACCAGGTACTGCCAGCCGCGACCACGTCGCTCAGGATGCGCCAGACTGACTGAGAACGCTGCACCGCCGTCGATCATCCTGGCTCGGGGGGGGGGGAATCCTGCGGTGGGGACCGGACCGGTTTTACCCTGGAGACCTGGAAAGTGGGGCGGACCTTGAGCGAGGCTGGCAGCCGGAGGTGCACCACCGTGGCGTTGACCATTTGGTCCACCTCCAACGGGCCCACAAACCTGGGTGCCAGCTTCCTTGAGTCGACCTGGAGGGGAAGATCTTTTGATGAGAGCCAAACCTTTTGCCCTGTCCAGTAGCGGGGCTGGAGCTCTGTGGCGGTTCACCTGCTCTTGGGTCTGGAGAGATGCACGCGTCAAGGCAGTGCGGACCTGTCTCCACACTCTTCTGCAGCGACGCAGGTTCGCGCACACAGATGGAACTGCCACTTCGCCCTCCTGGTAGTCAAAAAGAGGAGGTTGATAACCAAGTGACACCATAAAAGGGGATACGCCCGAGGCGGTTGAAATTAATGAACTGTGGGCGTATTCCACCCACGGAAGAAAAGAACTCCACGAAGCTGGGTTACTAGCTGAAACGCATCGAAGCGCCTTCTCAAGATTCTGGTTAGTTCTCTCGGACTGGCCATTCAACTGTGGGTGGTAGACCGAGGATAGGGTTACTGAGACGCCGAGGGCGGCGCAAAAGGATTTCCACACTTGGGACGTGAACTGCGGACCCCTATCCAATACTATGTCCCTTGGGATCCCGTGCAGCCGAAAGACGTGTGAGACTGGGAGCGCTCCCGTCTCCGCAGCGGACGGGAACTTGGCGAGGGGTACAAAGTGGGCGGCCTTAGAAAAGCGGTCCATTACTGTTAGGACGACGGTGTGTCCATGGGATAAGGAGAGGCCAGCCACGAAGTCCACCGCAATGTGCGACCATGGCCGGTGGGGAATCGGCAGGGGGTTGAGCAGACCTGCCGCACGCTGATGGGACATACATACTGTGGACGGCGTCCTGTCGCGGGAGGTGACTACAGTGACCAGGGAGGATACCTGAACTGAAAGACTGGCGATCTGTTGCGTGAGGTCGGCGACGTTCTGTGTGGTCTGGGCCGAGGTATCCGACAGCCCGGATAACGTGATGGTGTTCGCCAAGCAGAGCTCCCTGGGACGTCAGGGCATGCTGCGCCTTTGCTGGGTCCATACTGGTCGGATCGTTCTGTTACGGTGCGATGTGGTGAGGACCCAAATGCAGAGGACTTGCAGCCAGACTAAAACAAAACAACCCTTTTATTGGGCGTCGGGCCAAAAGGTGAACAGAAAGCGCTCCAAACGGGAGGATAAATGCAAAGAGTTCAATGTTTCCACAGGCAAGCTCCTCTGTGGAATGTCCATAAGAATAGAGTCTTCTAAGGGGATGGCACGGTGATCCACTCGTGCTGAGGAGATGATCCGATGCTGGTGAACAGGTGGCTGGTCCTTAAATAATCCTGCTGATCAGTGATCCTTCTCAGGTGTGTCTGTCACCAGCGGAGACTTGGGCCACGCCATAATCTAGGGATCAAATCGGGAACCACCAAACAACACAAACTAAAAGAGGGCACAGATTCCTGACAGTATGTTTGTAAAGTTGTATGTAAAAAATATATGTTAAAATAATATTACTGTTATTATATATCGGGACCTATGCATCTATTGATATTGTCTATAAACTATAAAGAAATGGGCTGAAATTTTCCATTTGGTAGATTATTTCTCCATTTGTTTCAATGCTAATTCACAAAATGAACAATAGTTTAGCTATGCCGCCCCACTATTTATGATGAATTACCATAACAATTCAATCTTGAGAAAAAAAATCTATTTTTGCAATTTTTGTTGGTGTCAATAATGGTGATTAATGCTGGATCGAGGCGCCCCCTTATAAGTTTTTCCCAGGGCTCGAACAGACTCTAGAATCGCCACTTTAAGCTGGACATCATTAATGAATAGGCTTTCCAACGATATAAAATACAATGGCAATTACCATTATAACAACAACAGAGAAATAATTGATCAATCACAAGTTTCCAAATCTTTTGCCAGGTTTATTTAAAACAACCCATAAAGGAGCTTTAAGTAGAGCAAGGCCTACTGATAAAGCCTTTAGGTTATTGTGATACTACATCATAAAGTGAATAATGGGCGTTGTAATCAATTACATTTTTATGTAGAAATATTAAAACATGAATCTGTGGTCTGTTCTTTTCTGTAGGCCTCTCTTTAGTTACCATCTAGTGGTAAATTCAATTAATATAATGAAAACCATTTGATTTTAGCAGCATCTGATTGATTTTAACAGCATCTCAAAACATCTGATAGATTCTAATAGCATCCACTGCCTGCTAAATTTAAAAGCATCTCAAATTATGGCAATGATTTTAAAAGCACCTCAAAACTGAGTAAGTATTTCTCCCCTACAGCTTGGAATTGTTCATTTGTTGATATTAAAGGACATCGGCACATTGTATCTGACTCCTGTGACCTGTTAACATGTGACCCAGAGCTTCATCATCAGCGGTCTGGATTTTTAGGAATTTGCCTCTGCCAGAAGTTGAACCTGTCTTGAGTTACCTCGGTAAGTAAATCAACACAATTTAAAGGTTCTAGCTGAACTGGGTTTATTCGGCTTATGAAGAGGGTTGTATTATAGGCAGTGTGCTCTAAATGCGCAAAATGTCCACATAGCTTTACGTCTAACTTCATTAGACTTTTATAATAGCCAGGAAACGTCTATAGTGCATGTTCAGACATACAGTATTTAGAAGACAGAGCGTATTATTAACAATTGTTTCACAGGATCTGCCTATGTGCTGAAGCCTCTGGTTAGCTAATCGCTCTGCTTGTTTTTACTGTGGATATAATCTCAACGTATTTGACTATCGGACATGTATTCTTGTAACATATGTGGAGAAAACGTTCAATCTGTAAAATCATATGTTTTGTATTGCAAACTGCACCGCAATAATGAACCCCGACATATTTTTAAATGTGTTGGAACAAGTTGTAAGCAGGTGTTTTCAGGCTACGCAGCTTTAAAGTCGCACTTCTATCGTCACTACAACAGTACACCAACTGTTACTCATGATGTGACCTTAACGCAATTAAAATGCACAGTCTCACTTTGTGAACAGTGTGAGGGAACAAACTCACTTAAAGGAGCATATAGCAGAGGGGTGAGAGTCCCACTACAAGTGCCACCATACAGGAACCTGCCAATGTGTCAGATACTGAAGACACTGTAGGGGATGGGTCTATATGTATGTTTTACATGAAACTACAGGGACAGTATCTTTTTCCAGTGTCCACCATTCAAAACATTGTTGATGAAATGCAGAATATACATGAGACACACATATATTTTGAATCGACTGAACTTGCTTCTAAAATATATGCCGGTTTCCGATAAAGACACTGTAAAAATCAGTGACACAATTAAAGAATCTGACCTGTTCAGCTTGCCATACGGGCCCATGAGAAGTGCTTACTCGAGAACCCAGACATTAAAGACATGTTTAAATTTGTGGAGCCCAAAAAATTGTGCTGGGCAGAGATGAGAGCAGGACAGAGAGGTGTGCCTATTATATTCCTGTACTGAAAATGTTAAAGGGTATGCTGGAGTGCAGTTTTTTGCCAGGGGCTCATGTCAGTGGACCCTAATAATGTTTCCAAAACAGATGTTCTCTCTGACAGTGATGGTAAGGTGTTTATTTCGAACACTCATGGAGACACGAAGCTTTGCCAGTGCTGCGGCGTTTGGACCAGAGTGAAAACAAACGTGTGTACAAGCTAAAAAACGAAACGACATATTTAACTATAATTTCTAAATATTTTCAAGACCTGAGTAAATAATCAGGATTTGGGGGAATTTTTGATATTACCGTTTTTGCTCTTGATGTGAGGCTTGTTTTATTATTGATTACTGATGGCTTACATTGGTGAGATTGGTAGAGATGGCCATTTGTAATTAATCTACAGAAAATGTAACAAACACATATAATGCGTATAGCTCAATCATCTATCAACAATAAATAATCTGGATATTTATGACTTTTTTGTTTTACCTTTGTGTTTTGCTCTTTGGGTAAAACTTGTTTTATTATTAAATATTGATGACTTATTAAAGTTTTCATTGAAATTTTCAAAGATTTGCACGTCTGTGCAGTCGTTTTTTTCCCAAAATATGATGCTCTTTGTGAGGAACCGGCCAAGCCGATAGGTAATCGGACCGGGTTAACAAGCTGTGTTGGTGTTACGTCTTTCCAGGTGCGCGGGCGACAGGTGCGGCCGACAAGACACACCTGCGACTCATCAGCACCGCAGTTATATCAGGAGTGCTCACGGACGCGCCGGCGTCGAGACGTTGTCGAAACCGGAGGCAACAAGGGCGAGGGAACAGCCGGGTAAAAGACGAGAAGACGGGCCACAGTCCGCCGACGTGAGAACGAGGTCCCGTGGAATCAAAGACGCCGACGGACGGTCGAGCTGAGCCCAGCACGTTGCTGTGGTATATTTGTGTTGAACTGTTTATCCTCCTGTGGAGCGCCTTTCGTTTGTTCACCACCCTTGGATCAATTAAAATTAACTGCAAAGCTGCCAAGTGTCTGCAATTGGGTCCGATCTACGCGTCAGGGGCGCGTTACGTAACAGAACGTCTCGACCAAACATGGACCCAGCGGATGCGCAGCATGCGCTCGCCAGCCAGGCAGCACGGCTCGGACAGCATGATCACCTGCTAAGAGCGCTCTTCGAGAGCTCGGCAGCGCTGACGCGGTCGGTCACCGAGCTGACACAGCAGGTGACCAGGTTAACCGGAGCTTCCTCCGGTTGCAGCTGCACAGGCGAGAGCTTCAGAGACCTGCATGCCTGTGACCCAGAGCTCGACCCTGGACAAGTGCCGCCGATTCCTCCTTCAGTGCCGCTTCTGGTGTCGAATAGCCGCCCCGCCTCCTTCGCCAGAGATTCTGCCTGCATAAACTTACATTGGACGGTTAAGAGGCAAGGCGCTGACTTGGGCACAAGCCCTGAGCTCTCGGACCGATCTGGCCACTCTTACCTTCGATGAGCTGGAAGAGAACGTTAAGACCGTCTTTTGATCACCCAAACTATGTGGGGTATGCAACGGAATGCTCAAGATCCGGGCCAGGGCTTTCCTCACTGGTGGCCGAATATCATTGCCGACTTCTGGATCTCTGGCGTGTCGAGATGCAGGATGGAATGAACCGCCCTGAGGAGTTGCCAGTTTCATCGGGGACTCAACTGGGCAGTGCGGGACGCACTGGCTCTCAGGCCTCGGCCCCGAGATCTCAATGCCTTGGGTTGCTGGCGGGCGATCAAATTGACAACCATTTGAGGGATTACAGCGACGCAGGAGTCGACTGGCCAACCACCACAGCCTCCTCACTGGCCCCAGCCTCCGCCCCTGAGACACTTCCAATTCTGACATCCGCCGGGCTGGCCAGCCGCCGCTGTCCGGCCGCCTCAGGTCGGGTCCCATCCTCCAAGAACTGGCGTGTGGGTCGAACTCCATCTCCGTCCCAAGCCGAATCCACGGAGGTTGCGCCCAGGCGGTGCCTGTCCCAGCGGGGAGCCGGGACTGCAAAGTCTCGTGATCCTGGCCCCCCAGCAGCCAAAAAGATTAAGCCCACAGCAATCGCAGGAGTGCTGGCGCGAGCTGCCCCCTGTCCCACTCCCTCGCATCTCTCTCTCCCAGGTATGCTATTTTGGGGTCAATAATCTCTCTCATCCCCTGTTTTTACTAGATTCCGGTGCAGATGACTGCTTTATCGACCAGCGCCTGGCAAGAGAGGCGAGGGTCCCTACAGAAAGGCTTCCGGTACCCCGAACAATATTGGACCTGGACGGGAGACCCATCGCAGCAGTGACGCACCGCACTGGCGCTGCCTTCACTTAGTGATCTCCGCAACCATCGGAGGATCCAGTTCTACCTTATCCTCTGAGCTGGGTCGGGCGTGTTCTTGGCTTCCTATGGTTAGTGAGACAACTCAGTAGTTTAACTGGACCGAAGAAGCGCCCCTGCCACGGGCTGGAGTGGCATGCTGGGCGTCACTGCCCTGTTGCCATACCCCACTCACCAGAGGCCCGGGCGCCCGGGCACGCTTCGATTTATCTTCAGTGCCTGAGGAATATCACAACCTAGGGGAGTGTTTTTCTCCACAGCGAGCCCTTTCTCTTCCCACTCAATCACCATATGATTGCGCCGACGACCTTCTGGGGAGCCCCATTGCCAGCTGGTCGACTCTTCAACCTCTCCCGTCCGGAGAGGGAATCCATGGAGAGCTACATCAGCGAGTCACTGGCTTCAGGCATAATACGACCCTCGTCGTCACCCGTAGAGCGGGTTCTTCTTTGTGAAGAAGAAGGATGGCTCCCGCGCCCTGCATTGACTATCGAGCCCTGAACGCCATCACCAAATCCAATAGGTACCCGGCCACGCTTTGTAGATGCGTCTTCACCAGCTTCACAAAGCGCGGCATCTTTTTCCAAACTGACCTCCGCAATGCTTACAATTGCTCAAGATTCAAGCGAGGGATGATGAGGGAAAACCGATTTAACACACCACTCGGTCATTTCCCGGAAAGTACCTAGTAATGCCTCTTCGGTTGACCAATGCACCAGCGGTTTTCCAGTTTTCCCTGATTAATGACGTACAAGGGACATGTTGCATACATTTTTGTTTGTTTATCTAGATGACATTCTCATTTTTTTTTCAGGAAACGCCGGGAGGAGTATGTCCAACACGCACGACTGGTCCTTCAGCCGATTTTGGGAGAACCGACTGTTCGTAGTTGGGCAGAGAAAATGAGTTCCATCACCACAGTCCAGTTTCTAGGGATTTATCATTAAACACGCAACTCTTCATCGATCCTCTCATAAGTTAAGGCGTGGCAGACTGGCCCACCCCATCCTCCGGAGACAACTACAGCGCCTTAGTTTTATGTAATTCTATCGCCGCTCATCCAGGGGTACAGCAGGTATCCCCTAACGAATTAACATCGCCTCTTCAGCCATTTGTCTGACTGCAGAAGCGGAGATAGCCTTTACACAATTAAAAGAAATTATTTGTTCCTGCCCCTATCCTTTCCCACCTGGCAGACCAATTCAATTCACAGTAGAGGTGGATGCCTCGGACGTTGAGTTGGAGCAGTCCTTCAGGCGGAGCCAGACGGACCAAAAACTGCATCCCTGCGCGTTCTTCAGTCGGCGACTGTCGCCGGCAGAGCGGAACTATGACGTGGGAAACCGCGAGCTCCTGGCAATAATCCTGGCTCTACAAGAGTGGCGACACTGGCTAGAGGGCGCCACACTACCCTTTGTGATATGGACAGACCACAAGAACCTGGCCTACTTGGGCGGTTAAAGAAAACGCCTCAACGCTGGGCCAGACAGGTTTGGTGGGCATTGTTCCTAGGACGCATTTGATCTCATCGGCCACTTACCGCCTGCTCCAGGAAGCCATAAAGCCGGACGCGCTGTCCCGGCCAGTTTGCCCCGGAGCTCCTTCAACAGGCAAAGTGCCCAGGATCCTGTCCCTTGCCGTGGTGTTGTGGGCGCCGCTTACCTGGCCAGTGGAAGCAGGGTAAGACAAGCCCTGAGCCGTAGGCGCGACCATGAACGGCACGTCTAATTTGCTATTCGTACAGAATCGGGTCCGCCGAAGTCCTGCAGTGGGGACACGGATCCCACCTAGCATGCCACCCGGGTCTCCACCGGACACTAGAGTTCCTCCGACAACGCTTCTGGTGGCCGTCGATGGTGCGGGATACCCAAGCCTTCATCGCTGCTTGCGCGGTGTGCACTCGGGGCAAATCCAGGCATCAACCACCAGCTGGCCTGCTCTGCCCCGCTGTCCATCCCACGACGCCCATGGTCACAATATAGCGCTGATTTATTAATGGTCTCCCCCTCGGCGAATAGTCATACCCACCCATCCCAACAGTTGTGGGATCGACGCCAAAGGCGCCCACTTTTGTGCCACTACCCAAGCTCCCATCGCGGCAGAGACGGGAGACTACTAGTGCAACATCGCCCGCAGACTCAGCTTCCCAGTGACATCGCGGTTCGACAGGGGCGCAGTTTCGCTCATGTCTTGGCGATGCCTCTGGGCGTGGCGATCGGGGCGACCCGAAGTCTCTCATCGGGTTATCACCCCCAATCCAACGGGCAGGTGGAGAGAACGAACCAGACCCTGGAGAATATGCTGCGGTGTGTGGCATTCCGACACCCGGCAGCTGGAGCTCGCGACCTCCCTGGGCCGAGTACGACACACCCCTAGTCTCACAGCTTCAGGGGGGTTTCCCACCGCCATCGCCAATTCCAGGAGGATTCCAGGTGGCAGTCCTGCTGCACGGTAGCACCCACGCTGCAAGAGGGTGGAGATAAGTATCGCCAAGGCCCTTCTTCGCCGCTTCTCCTCCAAACTCTCCACGAAGACGCTAACAGCATCTTAATTTGCAGTCCCGCCCAGTTCACTGCCTGGCCAGAAGGTCTGGTTGTCGACTAAGAACCTTCCGCCCAAGTGGTTTGCCAGGCTGGCTCCTCGCCACGCGGGACCGCATTTGCAGGACCGAGGATCAACTCAACAGCGTGCTTCGAAGCCCCTGCCGCACTAAGGTGCATCCCACGCTCCACACGCCCCTACTAAAGCCAGTGCAGAACTTCTAAGCCAGCCCGCCGGGGTCAACTCGACCGTTAGAATCATTGGCGGGGACCACAGATACGTCCGGCGACCGACATGGCCGGCGGGCCGCTGGTAGTTCCTGACAGACTGAGGATATGGACCGGAGAACGCCATGGCTCAAGCGGGCATATTCAGATCAGGAACTGCTACCAGAGTTTTATAGACGCCACCCAGATTAAAAGCCTGTATTGAGGCGCCTGCTATGGGGGGTACTGTGAGGAACTGCCAAGCCGAGCAGGTAACGGACCGGTTAACAAGCTGTGTTGGTGTTACGCTTTCCAGGTGCGCTGGCTTACAGGTGCGGCCGACAAGACACCTGGCGCACTAACAGCACCGCAGTTATATCAGGAGTGCTCACGGACGCGCCGGCGTCGAGACGTTGTCGAAACCGGAGGCAACAAGGGCGAGGGAACAGCCGGGTAAAAGACGAGAAGACGGGCTACAGTCCGCCGACGTGAGAACGAGGCCCGTGGAATAAAAGACGCCGACGGACGGTCGAGCTGAGCCCAGCACGTTGCTGTGGTATATTTGTGTTGAACTGTTTATCCTCCTGTGAGCTACTTTTTCATGAAAACCACCACCCTGATCAATTAAAATTAACTGCAAAGCTGCCAAGTGTCTGCAATTGGGTCCGATCTACGCGTCAGGGGCGCGTTACGTAACACTCTTCTCTCATAAATGTCATAATGATTATCCAAAATTATTTTTTAAAAAACACATTTTTTGTTTTTGTGTGAAAAAAGGGTGGTTGTGGTGGGGCTAATTGGATGCTTAGCACCCTAAAGCTCTGACCCTAGAACCGCCCCTGATCTGGATGATATTAAATTGGAGCTGAATAAAATGAATAATGTTGTCTATAACCTGTGCCTGGAGGCAGGAATTGAAGCCAGTAAAGCCCCGGTTAATATGCAAAATCTGTCAAACATGCATGAAAAGGAATAATAATATAATATTATAATAATAATACAAAGTAAATATATTGATGCTGTCCAGAGGGAGGATGGACAGATGATAAAAGATGAAAAGAAGAAAAGAGAAACTATTAAAGAATGGTGTGAAAAAATGTAATAAAAAATAGACATAAACGAGTCTGAACTGAGCACCTTTCTTGAGACAAGTCAATTAAGGGACCTCAGTTTAGACTCATTAGGTGGAGAAATCACAAATCACTACACTGGGAATGAACAAAGGCAGAACTCCAGGGCCAGATGGACTGCCCATACAATTTTATTTAACGTGCATGGAGGAAATCACAGTTCTATTGACTTCAGTCTATAATACTGGCATTAAGAAAGGCAGACTTCATAAGTCCTTCTATGAGGGAATAATCACTTTGTTATACAAAAAAGGCAGCACTTTTAATACAGATAATTATAGGCATGTAACACTGATGAATATGAATTATAAAATAATTGCCAAAATAATTATGAATAGACTCCATGACTCTCTGGAACAAATAATAGAAAGCGAACAAACGTGCAATACGGGGAAGGTTAATGTGGGACAATTTGAATATTCTCAGAGACATAATTAGTGACTGTTCTGACAATTTCTTTATCTTAAGCTTAGACCAAAGGAAAGCTTGATTTTATTTCAAGAGAGTATTTATGGAAATTTTTTAAAATGTACGGTTTTAAAGAAGATTTTATTAATATTAAGTTATTGCATACAAAATCAACAGTGCAAATTATGGTAAATGGAGTTTTAACAGACAGATTTGACATCCACAGGGGGGTAAAACAGGGTTGCCCCTTGTCAGCTGCCTTGTACATACTGGCTATTAGTCCATTAATAAGAAATATAAAAACAGACATGAGTCTGCCTGGCACCAGAAGTAGAAGTGGAGAGTGGGTTATTTTCCTGGCCTACGCTGATGAAGTTACACTCATAGTTAAAAATCAAAATGAACTGAATCAAGTAATTAAACGCTTAAAAATATACGAGGAAGTTTCTGGTGCCAAACTAAACCAGGATAAAACAGAGTCTGGTTTGGTAGGGAAAATAAGCAGCCAAACATGAATATACAAATAAAAAACACAATAAAAACTCTAGGAATACATCTAAATAACAAGGAAGGCTACAGAATAAATTGGGAGAATAAAGAAAAAGAAATCAAAGAAGAATTACCAAAAATGAAATGCAAATCATACACTTACAAAACAAAGATAAATGTAATTAAAACATTCATACTATCAAAACTACTATTTTTGGCCACTATATACCCTCCCAAAAACCACACCTTGATAAAAATTAATAAAATTGCAATTAATTTTATTTGAGGAACAACACAGTAATAAAAAGGGAGCTGTTATATACAGTATATGCCATCTGGATCAGAGAAATCCTGAGTTGGACCAAAAAGAGAGGGCGGGTAAGACAACCAATCCCATATTTTAAATTACTGTATAATGACTTCATGAATTCTGTTAAAAATCTAGACATATACTGAAGTGAAATGTCGATCAAAGAAATACAGAACATAATAAGCAAGAACATGTATGGTGGCATCTTCCCACACAAACATCTAGACACCTCTGAACATGAACAATGTATTAATAATATTTTTAATAAAAATATCTCAGAAAGTATAAGAGACACAATGTGGCTGATCTCAGTAGGTCGACTAGCGGTTTGGGCAATTGTCAAATGGAGCTGCTATGTAACCACAAAGATGTGCCCAGGTGACAACTGCCAGGAGGCAGAGACGTTAGATCATTTTAATTTGAGTGTCAGAGGTCTAGAGAAGTGTGGGGGAGGATGACACAAGTAGGGTTGAACATTAACATTGACTACAAATCTGTGAGATATGGCACTTCCAAAGAAAAGTGTCAGCACAGATACAGGAGCTCTACTGGCGGATTGTCTGCACTGTCGTGAAACTGAAAATCAAGGTGTGTGATGGTGATGAAACACAAATTCATCCTGAGTGAAACTGCTTTTAGACAAATAAGAACTGACCTGAAGAAGTAGAGGACAATGGACATAAGAGCAAAAAAAACCCACCTTGGCATCTCTGGAGCCTATAAAATTTTAATATGTAAATTTTATTTATTGATGTTTGTATAATATATGTTATTTAACTCTGCTGTGTTTTAAATGTGTACTTATCTGTAAAATCTAATAAAGTTTATTTAAAAATCGGAAGGAATACTTTGAAGACTTCCTCAATCCCACCAACATACTTTCTGGTGAAAAAGCAGGGCCTGGGGACTCAGGGACAGGGTCTCATATCTCTAGGGCTGAACTTGCCGAGGTGGTCGGGCAGGGCCCTGGGGGTGGATGAGATCCATCCGGAGTTCCTTAAAGCACTGGATGTTGTGGCGCTATTGTGGTTGACATGACTCTGCAACATGGCACGGACATCAGGGGCAGTGCCTCTGGATTGGCAGATCGTGGTGGCGGTCCCTGTTTTTAAGAAAGGGGACCCGAGGGTGTGTTTCAACTATAGGGCAATCACACTCCTCAGCCTCCCTGGTAAGGTCTATTCAAGGGTACTGAAGAGGAGGGTCCGCCGGGTAGTCCAACCGTAGATTCAATTCAATTCAATTCAATTCAATTCAATTCAATTTTATTTATATAGCACCTTTTACAATAAAATTGTCTCTAAGTGCTTTACAGAGGTAGAAACCCAGAGCCTGAACCCCCAGGTAAGCACAGTGGCAGGGAAAAACTCCCTTTTAACAGGAAGAAACCTTGAGCAGGACCAGGCTTACAAGGGGGAACCATCCTGCTGAAAGTTGGCTGGGTAAAAATTCAGCAGGAACAATACAGTTTACATCCTGGTCGTGGAACTGTGGATCAGTTCTACACCCTCAGCAGGGTCTTGAGGGTGCATGGGAGTTTGTCCAACCACTCCACGTGTTTTGTGGTCTTGGAAAAGGCATTTGACCATGTCCCTTGGGAAGTCATGTGGGGGGGTTCTTTGGGAGTATCAGGCCCGCTGATACAGGCCGTCCGCTCCCTGTATGACCGGTGTCAGAGCTTGGTCCGCATTGATGGCAATAAATCGGACTCATTTTCAGTGAGGGACTACACCAGGGCTGCCCTTTTTTACCTATTCTGTTCATAACTATTTATGGAGAGAATTTCTAGGCGCAGCCGTGGTGTTGAGGGTGTCTGGTTTGGTGGCCTCAGGATTAGGTCTCTGCTTTTTGCAGATGCTTCCATTGTTGCTCAGTTTCATTAAAGAACAAAGTCCCATCCTTAATTTAACAAAATCTTTCCCCAGTTGTATTTAAGTGCACTGTTTTTTTTTCTCCTTTATCGTGGTCCAATTCCAAATTTCACAAAAATGTGTCTGACTTCTGTAATTTAATATTTAAAGACAAAGATTCCGGCAAAGAGAAGAGGAAAAACAATTGTTTTCATGCAACAGAAATATCATTCATTGAATGTTGGTTAAAACAACCTTCTGCAGTTTCCACAGCATTGATCTTTTTCCACGTGTTGCGAGGAGTGGTTCCACCATGGTAGATGTGGATATCATAAACGGAAACTGTCAGGTTTCCCAGAGGTGTAACATTTATTTCTGAACTCGTATAGATGGTCATGAATTGTTTATGAGTCCATAGTGATGCAAGAGAGATGTGATGTTTGGGAATAGCCACTACAGCTGTTGTTCGGAGGGACGGAATGCATGACACTCTGAGGTTATGTTGTGAAATTATCATGGGAGGTGCAACACCTGGGGAACTATACTCACATATATGGGAGACTTGTAACAAGCTGCCCAGGCAACATCTGGTCCTGAATACCAATGGTAAACTTCTCTATCCTTGGAGAAATGCATCAGGCATGCAGCTCACACTGAGTCCAGGGGTGATCCTACTTTCTTACATTTTTGTGGAATATACTGCAGGCGGCTGCAGTTCAACAGGGCCAGCATGCATATTTGGATAATTGCATTCTCCTTCTGCTGCTCCCAGCAGAAAAGACTGATGCTAATACAAAGCAGCTTTAAAAAAAAGAGCCTTTTAAAGCTCCTAGAAGCCATTACACATGCTGTTAGGCAGAGTTATTCAGAGAAAATTGAGGAGCCTTTTTGAATATCAAAAATACAAAACATTGTACAACAGCCTAAACTGTTGCTCATTAGTTTGTATTAAAAAACATAGTTTATGGTATGAATTACATAAACTATGATGAACAAAAAGAGTACTTCATTAGAATACCTTTTTTTAACCTTTGAGCAGAACATTTACATAACTGACTCATCATCATCAGTCCATGCAATGATTCAAACACAGTGAGCACCCACTCCCACGCTGTCCATTAAGTAGAGTTCATCTTTTATTTAAACCATGTCTAAATTTCTTATTTTGACCTGAGGATTAATTGCCAGTGAAACAATTTGTAATATCTCGATTGCTGTAACATTCACTGTCCATTTCTGAAACGTATCAGGGTAATTACATCTTCCAAAAAAGTTCTGTGTGTGTGTGTGTGTGTGTGTGTGTGTGTGTGTTTGTGTGTGTGTGTGTGTGTGTGCATGCATGTGTGTGTGTGTGTGTGTGTGATGATTGATTGATTGATTGATTAGTTCACACCAGATACTTCTGCAACCTAAATCTGTGTCTGATCATATCCAAACAGAGACATAAGATAGTATTATAACTTTATGTATTTGCCATCCTTTTGGATCCAGGTATGTGTGCATGTGCAGACTGTCTTTAAACTGAATTAAATTGATTTCTGCTTTTATTCCCTCAGAAATTAGACATTAAGAGATGAGTTTAATTGAATAATCAAGTGGAACAAGGCAGCCATGTGGTGACATTTAATGATTATTATCAAGAGTCTTACATTAAAGATTTCAGACTATTAAACACTTTATAGGTAATTCTACTGATTTATTTCACTTTTTAAGGAACTAAGTCATTTTCTACCTGAACTAAACTTGACACTAGATTAGACTCAAACTCTTGATGTCGCTGAAACGAATGATTCTGTCATTTAAATCATTAAGCACTAAGTTACAAATGGTACACAAATATTTTGGAGTCTGAAGACTTGTTTCTGCAGTGATATATTGGGTTTATTATAGTTTACACTTTTAGTATCTACTTCTGGCTAGAATGTAAAGTTAGGGGAGAAGTTATGGGGCTTCACAAATCACTGAAAGCAACTGTGATGGACACTTTTGTTGTATGCTTATCCTGAGTTTAACCCTCACTGAGACTGTGACGTTATTTCTCTGCTGCAGATTCAGACTGACTGGAATATTGAGACAGCTTTGTCTGCCAGATGACACTTTTAGGTTTTCCGCCCAAATATCTGTTGTGCTGGTGAAACACTCTGTGTATCTGTGGATGCTGCTCACTGCCACAAGCAGAAAAACGTCCTCATGAGGGTACCGTTCACTTGGGTGGAACCTCTCTTCTCTTATTTGGAACGTAGACAAATGAACGTAGACAACAAATTAGTTGACTTATTAAGATGTAATGTAAGAGTTTATTAGTTTACAAACACTCTACACTAAATTCAAAGTGTCTCAGTTGTTTTTGTTTTTGTTTGTTTGTTTGTTTGTTTTTTTATAAATGAGTAATAATATAATTTGAAAGGTTATGGGTGTTTGTCAGTAACGAGAGCAAGAATGTGAACCAGAAAGACAAAATCACTGTAATGTCATGCTGCTGTAAAACTACATTAAGGCAAAATAAAGAGAAAATCCACTAAGCCAGAATACAGAGATCACACACAGAAACATCCAAGGCAGGGCAGCAAAGAAATGAGAGTATGAAAAAAAGAAAAACTTATCCAGCAGAAAAAAGGTCTAATTAAATATTAAAAACTTTTCATTAGGTTAAGTTTCTTGAAGGGGGAATTGAGCAGTGAACTGACTTCAACCTCTTCTGCTTCACAGTGAGATCTACACAGCAGCTTCACCGGAACAGTTTTTCAAGGCTAATGAACACAATATTCCACAGACAACAGTGCTTTTTAATTTCCTAATGCCCACAGTGTAATCATGGGGGACTGCTGCTCTGTGCAGCTTTGAAGTCATTACCTTCATATGGCAGCATGTTAAAATCACTAATTTAACTAAGGAAGAAAGCTCACAGCTAAATCGATTTTCAGGTCTGAACTGTTTTTTTTTTTTTTTTTTTTTGGGGGGGGGGGGGTGTAACAGGAAAGGGCGCAGTTAGAGCCCTGAAGATGCATAGAGGAGAGAAAGGAGGCACTTGGGGTACTGGGATGGTAATGTCCATTAAGTTATTATTTTATAAGACGAATTAACACTGCTAGAAGTAAACCCACACTGTTAAAATTAAACAGCAGCACATCTTATTTTGACCAGCTGGTTCTCTGTTTCCAAAGCAGATTTCACCTAAGTGGCAGGTGAGCAGTTGTTTCAGCTGATTGTGTATGGCACCTCTAATCTTATGTAGATTAACACCGCGTGGAACATGTTAAAAAAAAAAAAGTATTTCCTGTCAGATGAAAACATTTGGGATCCAGCTAAGCTCTCATCAGAGTAACTCAAGATTAGGATGTGATTTTTACAGTTAATTATCATCAAAATGCACATTGAGAATTAATTAATTTAAACAGAACTGACACAGATACTAATGTGCTGTGCATAAAAAGAATCAATGTGTGTTTTCAAGGCTTTGCTATGAATGCTTAAAAGGCATTGCACATTTGAATACAGATGACGTTTGATTAAACAAAATAAATACAGAGATGGATGATTGTGCTGTTCTGTTATTATTCACCTGCTGCTGAAGTGGCTGCATTACTCCCATTGTGGAAGGAAACTCATCTGCATAAATATCTTTTCACCACCCTACATACACACGCACACACTTACCCACCCACTCCAAACACAAGCACACACACATAGCAACATACCTTAAGTGGACACAATTTTTCTTATAGAAGAAATATGCTTGTATCAACTATATATAAAACACTTTGTGAATGTGCAGAGCACACTTTCATACTGTCTGGTCTTCATTTTATAACCATATAGGCAGAGATGATATCAGCATTAGACTGAGGCACCAACCTTGATTCTCAATCAGAGGTCATTCAAATCTAAAAGGCACTGAGGCAATGAATCTACTAACACCACTGATGACACCATCCATGTTTTATGTAAGGTGATGGGCTAAACTCCACCAAATTACTGTGATACACTCAGTATAACACAAAATCTGATAAGATGTGGTGCAGAATCCCTCATTGTCTCGGAATAATGCTGAAAAATGCTCATCCAGCATTTGTTCCTTCCAGGATAGACTGTTGTAATTCATTGTTATCAGGTGTCTCGAGTTCTGACAGGAATTAGCAAGACTTCTTCATTGACTGCCCACAAAATCAAGAACAGACCTTTGGATCGTATCTATAGAAACTGATAGCAACAGATAATTCTAATTCACCTCTCCAGTCTCAGAGTGCTGGTTTACTGGTGGTTCCCAGAATGTCCTAGAAAGTAGAATGGGTAGAAAGGGCGCTGTAGAACCAGATATGGCAGGCTGACTCTCTTTATACTTTTATGATAAAGCCACCGTGCGCACCAAATAAATCTGGGCATTAGCATTTGGTGGAATATTTTGAAAATTGAACCAAATTTTGACCCAAAAAAACAAGAATGTCATCAAGGGACAGAAGAGGAGGGTCATTTGTGCTTCGACAGGGTACAGAACCACTGGCCCAAAATGTATGCCCTAAGATAAAAACGTTCCTCTGTGAGAAAGTTTATGGTCACTAATTCTGTTGGTGCAGTCATTGTTCTAGCTAAGCTAATGCTCATACCTAGAATAGGCTCATCTAACCTTTAGCTACTACCTATGCTATGCTGCTATAGACTGAGGCTGCCAGGTACAGTCTTCCGCTCCTCTCCTCTCCGCTCCTCTCCTACAAGTCTGTATTTGATGTTATTACAGTTTTTCTCAAATGCTAAAACACATTTCACAAACGTTTCCTCCATGTTCCCCAATGTCTAAACACAACACCCTTTTCTAAAGCTACATAAACACAACCACACCTTCTCACTTCAAAACTCAAACTTTCACACCAAAAGAGCAGCTCGAAGCTTTCAAAAATGTAAACACTGTACAAATCATTGCACACTACCGCAAAACAATTGAAAACACAGTGCTCAATTTGTGAGAAGGTTCTTTGTTTCATAACTGCCAATGCATATTTTTAGAAACTTTACAGCAACGAATCTTCTTAGATTTCTGCAGAGGATTAGGCATTTAGATTTGTGAGTTTCATATGAAGAGTATAAATCTATAGAAAATACTGCATGTACACTACTGTAACAACTCAATGCAAAAACAGAATCTATTGCACACAACAGTACTCTTGAAAACATGATCAGGGTGTGAAGTTTTTTTATTTACTTTATTCACACCACACACACACCACAATCACTGTGCACCACATGTCGCTGAGCTGCATCGGGCCACATCACCTCATCCACATCGCAGGCTATATTGTCTCTTGCCAGGCACCGCGGGAAAAACGCCCTGGAATGGCAAATCCATACTTGGAAGGCCTCCACTGGGATGTCAACACAGGCCAGCTCCATTGCCCTTAGGAGGTTCTCTCTAGTGTATGGTTGTCTGTCATAAACCTTCCATCTCCACGATGAGAAGAACTCCTCTATAGGGTTCAGGAAAGGGGAGTAGGGTGGCAGATAGACGTTTAAAAAGTGGTTACTGTTGGTGGTGAACCACTGTCCGATTTGGTTTGTTCTGTGGAAGCGGACATTGTCCCAAATGATCACATAAATGTGATGTGCGGGCCCAGGATGGTGTTGTTGGCGGTCCAGGAGGATGTCTCTTAGCTCCTCTAGGAAGGTGAGGAGACGTTGGGTGTTGTAAGACCCAAGGACAGCATGCCGGTGGACAAGCCCCTCCGAACCCATGGCCGCACAAAGAGTAATATTACCCCCCCGTTGGCCAGGAACCTCAGTGATGGCTCTTTGGCCAATGATGTTACGGCCTCTTTGCCTTCGTTTCTGCAGGTTGAAGCCAGCCTCATCCAGGAAGAGCTACTCGTGAGGTCTGGCCATCGCATCCAACTGTAATATCCTCTGTGAAAATGTGAAAGTGCACAGGTGTTCAGAACAACAGTCAGTCAGGTAGCACAGTATTGTCCAGAAGTAATGTAGGCCACTTAGTATGTCTACTGACTGTACTGTGAATATGGATGTATACTTACTTGCACATACTCGTAACGTAGGTCTTTGTGTCGCGCAGAGTTGCGCTCAAAGAGAACCCTATAGACCTGTTTCATCCGCATCTTTTGGTGCCAGAGAACTCGGTCTATTGTGGCCAAGCTGACATCATCAGTGCTCTCAAAGTTGACATTATCGGCAATGACTTTGTCTCTGATCTCCCGGAGTCTGATGAGGTTGGTCTCACGAACCATATCCACAATGAGGGTTTCTTATGCCGCTGTAAATATGGCAACCCTCCCACCTCTATGTAACATTCTTTCAACTCTAAAGAAAGAAACATGTGTTGTCAATTGACATGTTTTACAACAACTGATTTGAAACAGATAGACTACTTTCACAGGCTTGTAAAACTGTATTGTGACAAAGAAAGCAATAGAGTACAATACCTGTTGTGTTGTCTGAATGCCCTGTTAATGGTGGCCACAGTGAACCTACTCAGGTTTGGACGGACTCTTAGTCCTGCTTCAGCCATTGTCATGCCATGGACAATGACATGGTCAATGACTGTTGCTCGCATCTCGTCCGTAATGATGGTGCGAGGTTGTCTTGTTCTCCCTCCTGGACCTTCTCCTCTCCCTTGTTGGCCTCCTCCTGTTCCTCGTTGGCCTGCTCCTCTTCCTCCTCTGATTTGAACTCCTCTTCCTCGTTGGCCTGCTCCTCTTCTTCCATGGCCAGCTCTTCTCCCTCCTCTGACTCAAATTCCTCTCCCCCTGACTCTGCCTTCATCCATTGTGTTTGTTTGGAATCTTCAGCAAACTGTGCACTCTGAACTTGCTTTTATACATGTGGTCACAGCATTATCAACAAGTGTCTTCAATTTTGAGTCGTTGTGTGTAATGAATGACGCCAGGTGTGTTCATTGTGTTCAAATATTGCTGACTGTGGCAAGCATTTTGCATCACATGAGCTTTCATTTGAGAATATGAGCAGAGTTCTTTTGCAACTTGTGTTTTAGCAAGGAAAAATGTGTTTAGATTTATGAGAACGGAGGATTGTGTTTTGTGAATTGTGTCTTCATGTGAAATGTGTTTTTGATATTGGAAAAATATGGCTAGATTTAGTAAATGTGTTTAGACAACTGATCATTTGGTTTAGAGGATTGGCTTTTGTGTTGCATTTGAGAAAAACTGTAACTCCACCTTTTATTCCGTAGTTGCTCTGTCTTCCTCCATTAATGACCTGTGGTCCACTAACAGCAGTTTTACATTTACATTTTCAGTAAAAGACTTACACATAATGCTTTGCCAAACATGCATCTATGATGCATGTGTTTGCTTTTCTGCTCCTTCTATCCTTCTCTTGCCCTATCCCCTTTTCCTCTCTACCCAGATAAAATCCGAGAACAAAACAAGAAGGCTGCAAAAACAAACATTATCGGTTGTCCTCCGACATCAAGCTTTTAGGAATAAGGGCTCTGGAACCCATCAGTGTGCAGAGTCCAGGTCCAGGACAGCCCATTCTGTATGACCATCAGTCTCAGGATGATAGCCAGAAGGAGCACAATGCTTCAAAAGGCCTTCAGTAGCCAGCACATAAACTGGGACCTTAACAAAGATGCACAATCAACTGTGTTGCTGTGTTGCTCAGACAAAATGGTGACAGCAAGTAATTGGATGAAGCCTGCCTAGAGTTTTCTGTTGTAATTTCATGTAGGTTGTCCAATCGCATCATCTTTGAGGCATTAAACAGATCCAGTTCTCAACCAAATATGTGATTCAGCTAATATATGCTGAAGATGCTCTGAGTTAATTTTATCCATAAGCTGTCCGTTTTATTAGCATTGCTGTTCAGTTAGTTCCTGTCGAGGTACTATTGTGATTGAGGTACTATTGTGATTGGTTAATAATCATTTATCTTTACAAAAAAGAAGAGCAACAGCAACATCTAGCCAGGCTGCTTCTGAACAAAGTTAGCATGCAAGCATGGACCTGCGGTTGCTGAAGGACACCTCCAACAGGTCCTGAATAATGGAAAAAATGTCCAAACAGCCTTAACAAAACAAACAGGAGCCCAATGTGGAAACAGATCTGTTACAAGTGATCAGTCAGAACAGGCAGACAAGTCAACAACAGCAGACGGGACACCAGTGGATGAAAACTAGTGGGAAGAAGTTGGTTTAAACTGGTGAAGGGAGGTAAATTAGACATGAGTGTGATCAGGGTGATGAGGGAGGAAGGAGGGAAAGAGAGGGAGGCGACAGACAGACTGAGACAGGGAGTGAAGAACACAACAGAATTATACTAACTGAAAGAATATGATGATACAGCACAACGAGGGTTTTGGGTTCTGCTATTTTCTGACATGTAACACATGATACAACCTGTTAATGTTTTAGTTGTCAGCCTGCGTGAGGGCCTGGTGTCAGGTCTGGATTTAGCTGTCTGCACTTGTGATTGTTGGGGCTGATCCTTACACGAGCAGTGCAGATGTTGTTTCATCAGATGTTGTGTATGGGTTCATCCGTCACGTTTTTATAATGTGTGTGTGAATATGCTTAAGATTTGAAGTTTCGTCTATAGATGGTTGAAGATATCAAATCAACTTGATGTCACTTTTTTAACATCACTGCCAAGAGTGTATTTTTTGGAAACCAGTTGGCTTTGTAGGTGAAAAAATACTGAAATTAAAACGTGAAAGTTAAAAAGGGTTGATTTGTCAGCCACCGGTAATCTGCCATTGATCTAAGTGACAAACAGCATGACAGGCTGATTCATTTGAATTATCTGCTTATGTACGTGTAACCCGAAAATGTATGTTTATCTTGCACAATGACTTGTCTCTCACCCTGCTGCAGTCAGAGTAGTTGCGCAAGATCAGACTGGATTGTTCCTGTAAGTAAGTATTCTTTTGTAATTAAGTTAGTAACTAAGTAATCTTTATTTATATAGCACTTTTCACAGACAGAAGAAACAAAGTGCTTCACAGGGATAAAAATAGAAAAAAAAAGTACAAATATGCAGGGAAGTAAAATTAGTCTCAGCAGCACTGACTGAGTTGGTAGGACTAAAACACTTTGTTAAAAAGATAAGCCTTTAAGTGTTTTTTAAAGACATCTACAGAGTCCAGAGAGCGGAGTGAGAGAGGAAAAGAATTCCAGAGTCAGAGCACAACAGCTTTAAAGGACCTATCTCCTCAAGTTCTAAAACATGTAGAAGGGACCATCAGCAGGTTCTGCCCTGAGGACCTGAGGCTCCGGGGTGCGCTGTACGGTTTAGGCAGGTCAGATATGTACACAGGGGCCTAACCATGAAGAGCACGAAAGGTCACGACCAAAATTTTGTAGTGGACACGATACAACATAGGGAGCCAATGAAGACTTTTCAAAATAGGAGTGATATTAGTCCTATTTGTACAGGTCGAAGCCTCACAGCTGAATTCTGCACATACTGCAAGCGTGAAACAAAAAGCATGAATGATCATCTTTAACTCTTGTTAGATGTTCTACTGAAAAACTGTGGAAAAACAAGTTATGTGGAATGGAATGAATCACGCTGTTCACCTTCTTTTAAACATGCTATTGATCTTGAGTTTTTGAATGGAGTAAATTGAAGCCTCCTTATTAGTTGAGTACTGAATGAGAGAACAGAAGGTCTGCTGGGTTAAGGGCAGGTGCACAACTCCAGCTTTTGCATGAAAGGGTTCTGAAAATTACTAAATGACTGGAAAAGGGCTGCTTTCAAAGTTTGGAATGGTACAGAGATAAATGCCTATTCCCAAACAGCACTTGAGGTGAGGGATGATTGTACCAACCAAAACTAATCCAGTTCACAGATGGGTTAATAGTGCTGAACCCCAAAGTCGCAATGACCAGAAAAATGGTGTCTGTAACAAGTCACACAATCAAAGTTGGTTAACAACACCCAGTGGACAAACCAGCCATTTATGTACAAGGTGAAAGAAGGTGAACACGCCATGCCTGTTCTTCTCCCGGTTCAACTTCATGATCACCTATCGCCCTGGGTCACAAAATCTGAAGGCCGATGCCCTCTCCCAATCACATTGTCTCTCATCATCCTTCCTCAGCCTTGGGAACCATTCTGTCCCCGAGTGAGTGATGGGCATGCTCATCTGGGAGCTGGAGAAGGCTATGAGGGATGCCCAGCAACAAGATCCAAACCTGGGACTGGACCTCAGAACCAGCTGTTCATCTCTAAATCCGTCCGCTCACAATTGCTTCTGTTGGCCATTCCTCTTGACTCGTCTGACATCATGGGATGAACCAGAATATTTCACTTCTGCATTGGCAGCTCTGGTGACCGACCCTGGACAAAGACGCAGGGGAGTTTGTCGCTGCTTGCCCCATCTGCAGCCGGAGCAAGGTGGTGCATTAGGCTCTGGTGGGGCTGCTTCAACCACTACCCGTACCAGACCAAGCCTGTCCCTCATCATACTTTTTATTTGTCACCGGCCTTCCTGCATCCGAGGTAAAGACGAGGTAAAGCCCAAGAATTCAATTCAATTCAGTTTTATTTATATAGCGTCTTTTACAATAAAATTGTCTCTAGATGCTTTACAGAGGCACAAACCCAGAGCCTGAACCCCCAGGTAAGCAAAGTGGTAGGAAAACCTCCTTTTTAACAGGAAGAAAGCTTGAGCAGGAACCAGATTACAAGGAGGAACCATCCTGTTGAAAACTGGCTGGGTAAAGAGCGGGACATTGTGGTTCCATCAGTGCAGGAGTTCCTCCACGGGGTTCGGGAGGCATGCTAGAGTACTCAGGAGGCTCTCCAGCACATCCAAGTCTCAAACCGGCTCCCTGCAATCTATAATAGCAACCCAGCTCCAAACTAACAACCGGGTCAGCAAGTGTGTTTGTCCACCAGAAATGTTCCACTGGTGGTAGAGAGTGCACCAGCTGATGTTGAGGGTGGGGGTATCACTTCTTGGTCAACTGAGAGGAATGGTCATGGGTCCCTTGGTCATTCATCCTGGACCCAGACCTTATTGTGGAGTTCCACTGCAACAACCCAGACAAGCTGGGTGGGTCGCCAGGAGGCTTCACTTAGGGAGCGGGTATTGTTAGGATCTTGCTGTGCTGTCTTTCCCCTCTTTTCTGTTGTTTTTGTTTTATTTTTCAGGACAGGTGGGGTGATGGTCAGGGCTCCTTCTAGCATATCCCTCCACACCTGTAGAGCATCGTGCGTAATCATCCTCACTACCTGCCTGCAATTTCTCTCCTGCCAGTCTTTGCCAGTTTGTTAGGTTCCCTTTAGCAGTAATCTCTTAGCTTGCTCTAGTTCCGGTGCTTGGCTCTGCATTTATCATAATTCTGTTTGTTCACTGTCATTGTCCTCCATCCACATCCCGATCACACCCCCGTTCTTGCTCGTCTTTCTCGGTTTAGTTCCCGGTTTGCTGAGGTTGGTTTTCACATCCTGTTTGTCTCTCACGTCTGGTCCCAACATCTACCTGAGCACTGAGCCTGTTTCCAAAAGTTCATCTCTTCTGTTCCACCCCTCCTGGAATCTCTCCAATGACTACCCTTGCCCTGTTCCCCTGAGTACTTTTGTGTATTGATATAAAGACTTTTAGACTGACTTTTGGTCTCCGTGTCTGCTTTTTGGGTTCAGTTCTCTGGTCCTAGACTTACGACACCTCAAATTAGTCTAATAAATTGTTTTTTTCTTGAATTTTATTGTAAACAAACTAGGTTTTTAGTGAGTCTACAGCTGGAGAGAAAAATGTCAGAACAATGTAGCCCTTTAGTGCCAAATGCTGACTGATTGAAGAGCAAGGGGCTGGAGGCAGGTATGTATGGGTCAGAAATGTATAAGGAGGCCAAAGGTAAACCTTGCTGCAAGCAGCTGACTTCAATCCTTATTCTTCGGGTACAGAATGCACATCCGTTCTATCCAGTAGAACAGAACAATGTTTCTCATCTGATATGTAGACAGAGGAAACATTTCCCTCAAGTTAACGCTCTTTTATTTGTAGACATTCTATATTCATTAAGTAGGAGACAATATTATTTGAAACCAGTGTTTTTATTTGAACTCTGTTGGCTTCTAATTCACATATCAATAAGGAACTATGTTAATTAGGTCATTCCCTGTCTGCATATCCAGTTTCCTCTTTAAATGGAAGATGGAACATAAATTCTGCAGAGGTGTTTTTTTAAAATGTATGCACATGTCACAGCTGTGACATTTTTACGCATTTTAATTGTAACATTTAATTCACCTTGTGTCTGAAAACTGTAGACTTCACTCTTGCTCAAACTATTTTAATATACATCAATCACAGATTTAATCTTTTTTCCTTGCTCTCCTCTTTTAATTATATCTCCCTTTATAATTACTTACAATCATTAAACTTTACTTTTCTCCTCAAAACAACACGGCAAGGACACACAAATGAGAAGCAGGGAAATCTTCCTCTTCATTAGCTTCCACATTGTTTTGCATCATTGTCTTTCAGCGTATTCAGCCACGATTAAATACACCTCCTGAATCTTAGTCAAACCTTCTATTAACCTCCTATTAACAGGGAGTGTTTCCTGCTACTTTTGTCTGTTTGTCTGTGTATTTATGTTTTTATTTTTTTTCTTTTAATGGAAATTATAAACTTCAATATATACATGGAATTGTAAATATATCTGCAAAGTGCAAACTAGAACTGAGTCCTAGAAGAGAAATGGTGTACCGGCTGTAACATTTCTGGGCTGGTGCTTTTATTTTGTGCATAGTGATTCCTGTTTCCTGTGTTGTTGCCGGCAACAGGAACCTGAGGGACCTGGCCATAAATACTGACACTGATAAGACTGGTTACAGGCCACAATCAGTCTGGGAAACAAAAAACTTTTCATTTCCCAGACTGATTGTGGCACAGAACGTTGTTTCCAGCCCTTCTCTCTTAGCTTGTCTGTCAAATATCCTGTTGTGCTTTTTCATGTTCCTGTTGGTTTGTTCCTGGTGAATCTAGTGTCTTTTGTTTGTTACTCTTAGAAGGTTATCCAAAGTAGATCTCTCTGTGTCAACTGGACTGAAAGGTTTCCTTGAAAACGTTTCGCCCTCTCTCCAGAGAGCTTCTTCAGTTCTAAGTTTGCTGGTGCAGAGCTTGAAAATATAGCCCTGTGGACCATTGGCATGTTAATGGCCCGGGTGGTCACCTGAGAGTCCTTGGCAGGGTGGTTGGCAGGGTCGTTCATCTAGTTTCGGTTGGGGTGCTTCCCCTTTGTCTGTTGGGTCACATGTTAATGAGTCTCCAGGTCTGGTCAAACAGCGTGAATGTTTGGAATGCTGACGAAAAGAGTGGAGAACTGCATTGTACGTGGGTGACAGAAAGTGCCTTAGTCCACCACCTCTGTTTAAAGATGGTTTTTCCAACTTGACGTGGATGGCTTCCTTGACACCCCTCTCAAACCAGCGATCTTCTCTGGCCAGCACACGTACTTGACTGTCCTCAAAGGAGTGTCCGCTTTCTTTTAGGTGTAGGTGTACTGCTGAGTCCTGTCCTGAAGAAGTGGCACGTCTGTGTTGGGCCATTCGTTTATGGAGGGGCTGTTTGGTTTCCCCAATGTACAGTTCCTTGCATTCCTCCTGGCACTGTACAGCATAGACAACATTGCTTTGTTTGTGTCTTGGTGTCTTGTCTTTTGGGTGGACCAGTTTCTGTCTGAGTGTGTTGGAGGGTTTGAACTGTAATGGAATGTCATGTTTTTGAAAGATTCTCCTGAATTTTTCTGAAACTCCAGACAGGTAGGGGATAGAAACGCTGTGACGTTTATTTCTTTCCTCTTCTTTGCTGGGGTCTCGTTTTCTGGAGGTCTTTGTGAAGGCCCAGTCCGGGTAACCACATGTTTTGAGTGCTGTTTTTAGATGTTCCTGTTCTTTCTTCTTCCCTTGGGTTGTGGTGGGTACTTCTTTGGCCCTATGTTGTAGGGTTTTGATAACACCAAGTTTATGTTCCAGTGGGTGGTGTGAGTCAAAAAGAAGGTACTGATCTGTGTGGGTGGGTTTTCTGTAGATTTCAATACTAAGGTTTCTGTCCTCCTTGATCTTGACTGCACAGTCCAAGAAGGCCAGACTGTCTTCTTTTACGTCCTCCCTGGTGAATTTGACGTAATCATCTGTGTTATTCAGCTGTGTTAGAAGGTTTTTCCTAGTTAGTCTAGGGTCTTTTGTTTCTTCTGTAAACAGTCTGTATTAGTTTATCTAGTAATTTTTAGTTGGTTAGTTCTAGTGGTCAGTGTTCACGGTAAGGATCCAAGTGTGACACGTATGGCAAGTAAAAGCTCTTTTACTGAGCACAGGGAATACAGGGACGGGCAATCTCGAGTCAGGGACAGAAGGCAGGCAGGGTTTCCGGGGAATAACGACAGAGGCAAGTCAGGTTCAGGCGAAGTTCATACAGGCAAACGGGCAAAGAATAAATGCTGGACGTGTTGTATGATCACAAGCGACAATCTGGCGAGTGAGTCATTCAAAGTCCAGGGTTTAAATGCTGGTACAGGTTAGTAGCGTAGCGCCGGTGGCGGAAACTGGGAAAACACCGGAGGCCGGCCGGCAGCAGAGGCACGTGCAGATTGGCTGAGGCGGCAGGCGCGGTCAGTCCGGAGGCATGGCGTGGCAGTGTGAAGTGGGAAAACCACCGGAGGCCGGCCGGCATCGGAGGCAGGTGCGGATTGGCTGAAGGAGCAGGCAGCTGATCCAGAGGGGTAGTGCAGGTGCAGTGAAGAGGAGCAGGGGGCACCGGTGGCAGACCGGGGGAGCTGTGACACTCGTTAATTTTTGGTTGTGCTTTATTTGCTTTCACATTTACTAATACATTTTCCTATTGCAACTGTTGGGATTTCTGCTTCTGCGTGTGGGTCCAGACTTCTTAACACCTGCCTTTACTCTTAGTAAGTAAGTTCACTCTTATCCAGAGTTGAACATCTCAACAACTCTCATCTTTCATATTTACATAAATCAATGTCATGGCGATGGTCACTAACAATGGAGAAACTGTGTTGGAAGTCTAGTACAAACATCCATAGTCCAAACATTGCACTTGACTTGTGTATTGAGGAGGGAGCTGATTCCCCACATACCCCTGCAGCACATTCCAGTTCACTTAAAGATGTATTATTGGTGTTTTGAACATGTGAGAAGGACGCCCGGGTCACAGGTATTTTTTTTTTTCCACATTCAAGCGTGAGGAGAGTTGAGGCTTGTTCTAGCTGGTACTCTTTGATGGGATGCTGCTGGGACGAAGGCAGCCTGGAATTACTTCCTGCACTCAGCCCGTACAGTAGTGAAACATTCTTTCGTGTCTGTTGCTTTTTGAGATTCTGCATTCAGTCCTTTACAGTAAACACGATCATCTAAAGCCTGATAAGAAATAAAGCTGTCATTACTGCTTATTTAACACATTACTTACCTCACTGATACCCAGACAGTGGAGTTGACACAGAAGTCTACAGTCATCCAGTTCAGAAGGAGAAACAGAACAGAACAGAACATAGAACATACGACATCAGACAGTCACCTCTGGGTTCTCATCCTGAACCTGATCATCACCTATAACAGGCCCGACTTCTAACAAATCAAGTGATCCTGATGGTGCTTTTCAATCCAACTACTATTAAACGCCTTTTTCAGAATAATGACCTGGGAGATCTGGGAGTAAATGTTATCATCAGAAATGGTACCGTTTGTTTAAATATAAATACCAAATGCCGGAATAATGCCCAATAATGCTTCAGAGTCCACCTGAAACAGATAAATACTTTTTTCACAGAGCAACAATCCTGTTCACTTTGCCTGAAAACTTTAACTGTGTTTACAGGTTCACACACAGAATTTCCAGACCACGTGGAAGCAAATGGAGTCACATCAATCCTGCCTTTGGTACCTGAACCTGCCTCTGGGATGAACATATTTCCCACTGTCATACTTCATCTTCCAGGGATGTTCAGACAGGTTCATCTCGTCTTTCACGTGTGTACACAACAGCACCACTCAGGTCATACCCCTCTGACTCGATGGGTTATTACAATTACCGCGTTCCTTTATGAATTCCTTTAACACAGCGCAGGTGTTCAGAGATTCCTTTGAGCTTCCTCTGTCAGCCTTTTTGGATAAACGCTCTCATTTCTTTTATTGCTTCATGATTTCTACGTGGGCTAATTAACCGTTTTTATTTCTCATTTCATTAATGTCTGAATTTAGACCTTTCGTCTATCAAAGGTTTAGGAGAAGAACTTGTGTCTCAGCTACTCAGATTTCAGTGTTAGCATGAATCAAGTCATTTAATGCAAATTCAAAAAAAGAGAACAAAAGTTGAACCAGCTGCGAGTCTTAGATTAAATGTACTATTTATAATAGAAATATAACAAATTCACAACCTAAGGACACACCTGCTGCTTTTTCATGTATTACTTTCATGTGTTTTTCCTGTGGCCATGCTGGATGAATGAGGACTTCACTGGAGGAGAGAAAAGAACGAAACATGTCAGCAACCGAAGCTGGATGAAGGAGCAGAAACACTCCTGCAGAGGCCCGATGGAATACATCACTATGAGTCTGAAGGTTTACTTTGCTCATTTTTGTTTTTCACCATAAAAGTATTTTAATCCTGACAACGTAGGTTAAGAAATATCAGTTGCATGAGGGTGATTCTATTATTTATTCACCTTTGAATAAATGAATAAATGATACAATTAATCTGTGTAGAATTCTGTTCATCATTTGGGAGGCAGGTGTTTGTGGTTTAAAATTTTAGAAAAGTTTATTTTTATGATCATATTTTGGTGGTACAAAACCTGTTTTTAAATGCAAAAGGAGATATGTTTTGCATTTAAATGAGGACATCTGGATTATCCATGTGCTGACAACTGTCTGTGTTCTCACTGGCTGATCAGTGACCCTTGAACCCTTCCTGTCTCTTACCTTTCTTTCTATGACAGTGACTAGTCTGAAGTGTGCGAGATGAAGAGTCAAAGCTGAGAGTACATGAGTGGACCCTCGTTCAGGAGAGGTGAAGACCACAGACTGATATCTCTGAGGTTTCATTCATTCAAAGCTGTTGAGCAGCACAAAGACACGTCTGTACGTTCAAACTCAATAGTAATGCCTAATGATGTTCCACAAGTTTGGTTCACTTTCAGCAGCTCTGGTAAGTACTGCAAATCTAAACATGATTATTCTCAGGAAGGTTTCAGTAAAGTTCAGACCAGTGCTGATTACTTTCTCACTACAACTGGTGACTTTCCAAATTGTCTTGGCAGCATTTCTTTCCAAATCTGGTGGTGTTTTCTGTTGTTATACGAGACTTTTTTTGGTGTATTGGAGGCTCTGACCTGGTTACTGTGTGGTTACTTTCCTCACCGAGCAGCAGGTGCTGCTGTGAGCTCCTCCCCCATCCTAAAGCACTGACTGGTATTCAGGCTGCCAGTAGCCTCGGCAGCAGTTCCAGCAGCAGTCAGACCAGGCCAGCACCACTCACACAGTCTGGACTGGTTCTCTGAGCCTGCGCAGTACGTGTAAAAGTGTAAGGGCAAGAAACAAAAAATGAAATGAACACTTCCAGTTTTTAGTTCTTTTATCTCTTTTTGTTCTGGTTAAATTGTAAATCTTTTTAAGTTAAAATTGTCTATATGAAAATATTGTAGTTACTGCATGTAAAAAAATGTAAATTGTATAATTTATGGATGTCCAGGCTGAAAGACTATACAACACTAGCTCGGCCCAAAGCCAAGCTATATTTACAGACAGAAACAGTGCAGCAAAAGTCTATTTCTTTGCAAGACTCAGTGCTAACCGCTCATTTAGGGAATTCCTCTAAATATAAATGTATAATAATATAAATGTGTCTATCAGGTGATTTCAAAAGATATTTGTTAATTTGTTAATAACATACAAAGGTTATCTCCAACATGTGGGAGAACATGTAAACTGATGATGCTGTATATTTGGTTTAGGTCTGTGATAAATATATGAAATGGATGTGCAGCGCATGTTTCATTTCAAGAGGCGGCTCTGCTGGTCAGCCAAGTGAACTGACTAAAACAATCTTGGTGCAGACTCACTAAAACAGGTGGTGAAGTGAAACAGACTCAAGGCATCGGTATAATATTTGAGTTATATAGCCATTCATACCCAAACATGTTCACTCAGATTCTCTCAGAAATGTCAGTTTCGGTCAAACTGCATTAGCGTGAGATGTCACCACCCAGCTGAGCCTGGTTCTCCCCCTGACTGAATCTGCAGGACTTGCCAAATTGTGCTCCTCATGCAAGGTTGAATGTGATGAGGGAGGTAAGTGATTAGACCTTTCTCTCCATGACTGAGGTACCAGTTCAGATGTCGGTTAGTGATGTCATGGATGGCAGTGCTGCATGCAGTTCTTTTGATGTTACCATGGCAACATAATTCAGCTTAATCATCTGTTGGACTGCATTTTAGCACACAAAGAACTTTGATTGTCCAGACTGAGCAAGATCATCTCAGTAAGAAGCAGAGGTGATTTCTGACAAACGCATACAGTACATGAAAAGGATGTCTTACAACGTCATCTCGTGACTTCTCATCCGATTCACATACTAATATTGATTGGGATTATTGATTTCAGTGGAACCTGATACTTGTTACTCCCTTTCCATCCATCCATCCATCCATGAAACTGACTGATTTTACAAGTACTGGGACAGTTAAGAAGCTTGAGAAGTGTAGCATTAGAATAGTTGCATTCACCATGATTTAAGTATTAATGCTGTATTGTGTGTTTTAATGAGGTGACTCACTGAAAGACTTGAATGAATATAAATTCATGATAACTTTCTCAGATGTCTCAGATTTCCACAGGATACAAAACATTGTAGGTTTATGGTATCTGTATCATACGATAGCTGTCATAAAAAGGTGGTATGATCCCAATGCTACTCTAAAATTCCTGCTCTCAAAAACACCATAGCAAAAACAGGTTCAATGAGTTCAAAAGATATGAACACAAACCAACAAACCCAAAGATACTCAGAGCATCAGGGTAAAGGGGCATTAAGAATTTGCCATGATGCCCACCGTATTTAGAAAACTGGAGAAAGTGAAATGAGCGTTTTGCAGGTATTCAAAGCCTCATTTTCAGAAAGAGTGTACAAGATGTAGTGCTCAGTGCATACTGCATAAGATGCTTCATGACTTTGAATTAATTATTAACAATTTCCAAAAGAGAGGTAGTGAAGAACTAAGAATCTGACAGTGCTGGCCTCTAAAGATTTAATAGAAAAGAAAAAAACAGGCCCATTCAGGCTTCCATTGGTCCAGATTCCAGCACCCACATAGACCTCGTACCTATAGGCATAAGGTTCATGTTCAAAACTAATCTGGAAGGTACACTGCTCTTCCATTCAAACTCGTAGAACCTCACAAAGAAAAGCTGAGAAACTGGCATCGCTGCACAGGAGACCCAGACAGACGAGAGTGTGAAATCTGATCAAATCTGCATCTGGATGAAATCTGACAGCCATATATTGATTTGTTGTTCCACTTATGAGAAGGCCTTGCACATTTCACTCATTGGTCTAACTCAGTTTACTTCACGTCTACGTGCGTGCACTCCTACAGACAGGAATTATGGAATGTCTGTGTGTGTGTGTGTGTGTGTGTGTGGTCTACACACTCTTTATGCAGCTCTCTCTTTGCTTTGTTTCTGAAATAACCTCAGCACTGCCCCTCAGCTCGATAACTTGACATTTCATGATTTTTTTTCTTTAATTCTTAAATGTGTCAACATGAAATCTTTTTTTTTTTCTTCCATGCTCACACATACACACATGGATGCTCACACACTGTGAGTGCTGGCTGAGTGGTGGCTGAGTGTTACCACACTGTCCCCCGGGGGTGGAAAGAAAGAAAGCATTGTGGTTTTGCCCAAGTGTTATTCTCACGCCTTGTCAAGGTGTCCCTGAAGGTCAGGATTTTTAAGCCTGATGTTATTCGTTGAGGTCTTTGGACTCAGAGACCTTTCTTTTTATTTGACAGCTTTAAGAACTGTGAATGTTTAACTGGTCTCTCTGGGAGTTATGGATTTACCAGTGTAGGTTAACAAACATCACTTGCCAGTTTTAAAAAACTCTGAATACACTGAAAGTTCAAGAATAAAGCTGCACTCAAATGTCCACAATAACAGACTCTTTTATTTATGTTACAGCCAGTATTAGCACACAATCTAATTTGTATGCAAGACAGCATTTTGGCAGAGGCTCCTTTACTGACCTATTTCAAAAGTATATTGTTTTTGGCCAAATAATTGAAAAGGAACCAAAGCTGAGGTGCCTCCCTATCCAACCTGTTATCATAGCCTGCAACAGCACTCTGTGGGCATCAGAGAACAAAGAGCCAGAGGCTGCTGTGTGGGATCATTTCATCAGTTGAGTCAGCATTGTTCCATCCACAGTGTTTCTGTTTGTTTTGCTTATGTAATATGATTATCCATCCACAGTATCATAATCAGAAAGAAAAGTGACCTAACTTGTGCTACTGAGCAGGTGGGTGCAACAGAGATGGAGCCAGTGATAGAGAGGATGAGCACAATGACTTAAATCAGCAGAGCTAATCAAAGCAATTAGAAAAACTAAGAAAAAAACAAATGAGCTGTCTTTCTTTTTAGAATTGTATTTAGCGTGAATGATTTAGATTTAACTTTTAATTAGTTTTCTGAGGTGCACATTATTAAGTGGTTTCAACTTGCTGCACTTTCTCCGACATCACGTTGTGCTGCTGTCACTTTGTGATTTTCTCCAATTTGCACACGGAAGACGGATGTGTTGTGTTACCTTTCTGAACAAATCCAATTTTTTTTTTTTTTTTAGCCCACCAGTGTCTCCAGTGTTTGTAAGACTGGTTTAATGTTTCAGGAATACAACTGGACACTGAATCCTCCAATATCAGGGCTGTTTCTGCCAAGTTATACTTGAACAAAGTCAGACAAAAGAGGAGCCGTAAAAAATACGGTAAAGGTTTCAAAGGAATTTCCAGAGGAGCAACAAGAAACAGGACTTTTATAAGAGCTAAAAAGAAGGAAAAGATTGGGGTTAATCCTTGTAGGCATATTGGTGTTTTTCATATCTGAGTTAACAGGTTGACTTAAAGGGGACAGTCCACAAGGTCACCAGCCTTCACAGCCCATTTCATCCTCCCGTCCTTGTGACACGCTGGATAAATTTAGAAGCAGCTGCACTTTAAAAAATGAAGCTAAAACTGTTAAGAAGTAATTATTAAAGCTGAAAGGATGAGTCACCACCTGCTGCTGATGTTCCTGCTCCGTTAGATGTTGGGATGGTGTTTGGACATTTGCTCATTAAGGTGTCACTTTGATAGAAAATTAATCTCTTTTTCATACAACATGGCAGTTACTGATATGGCTTCACTCTCTGCAGCAGGTTCTCTAACCTTTCTTCTGTGTATCGTGAGCATAAAAACCCGACTATTTTCTGCTGTGAATCCCCCCTGAGATGGGCAGATGTGATTATT
This sequence comes from Pao palembangensis, assembly GCA_015343265.1. NCBI lineage: Eukaryota > Metazoa > Chordata > Actinopteri > Tetraodontiformes > Tetraodontidae > Pao > Pao palembangensis. The sequence continues at coordinate 13,055,209 of CM027093.1, read as the reverse complement.
GCAGAAAACCGACGTTTTCTCATTTGTAGAGTGTTTGAGAATCGGTTGAGAAAGCTGAGCAAGAGACATATGAGCAGAGACAAGCAAAGGCCGTGTTGAAACACCAGCAGATGCCAGGGCACTTCAGGTTAACTAGCTTTCCAGCTATAGTATAGACTGCTGCTCCCCTCCACCCTGTCAAAGACCCCAAACTGAGCAGAGCCAGCCAGAACCAGTCAGCCAAATAGCTAAAGCAATTTAGGCGCTCGCAGAGCAAAACAGAGAGTGGACATGTGACACACGGGTGAAAAGGACAGTTTGTGAGCGTATACCAATAGAAAGAGAAGCAGATGCAGATGGATAAAGGTCAGGGAAGCTGAGAGTGGCACACAGTTAATCACATTCCCCAGAAAATATTTTCTGAAAAAAACATCTGTGTGGGAAGACCTCAACCTGTTAAAAAAAAACAACTAAACATGATGAACACCACAAAGTTCCGATGCAGTGATTTATAGATGCCACCCACCCATATTACCCACCCACCCATTATTAGTATAGAGGCTTTTATTCTAAAGCTCCCCACAGACTGTTTGAAAATAGTTTGGTAGTTTTGTACAAGTGACATTATGTCGGTGCAGAAATCAACATGCATGAATAATAACTCTTTTTCAGTTGCACTGGGTTTGAATAAATGAAAGCAACACTTCAGAAGCACACAACGATCTACTGGCACTGGCTGAAGTGACTTATTAATAAAACAAGCATGAACTCAGCACGTAGAGAGTCTGACCCAGTACCTGCTGTTCCCGGTTATTACCTGTTGTACTTTTATTTATCCTTAATGTTGTTGATGAATGAAACATTTTGAATGGACATTTTGAAGACAGGGCTTTGTTCCAGGCCTGCAGACATATGCTGTGGTCCATCAGCAGGACGTAGATCAGCCTGAGGTGTGCAGTGTGTGCTGCAGGTTCGTTACCATGGCAATGTGGACTGGAGTGTCAACAGACTAGCAAGAAAATGGAACAAGCAAACATTACTTTCTTCAAGAGGGGTCTGAACAAAGATTTTTCGGATTCAACACTGCAACCAGTAACAATGCCGTACCTCCCAGAACTGCTGTGAGGACATGCTCAGCTTGCACCACTGCAGATTTTAACAATTTGTTACTGGAATATTTGGTCAAATAGCATTTAAATTTGGATGAAACAACACGAGAACGACATCAGAATTTTGTACATCTTTGGCAGGTTAGGTTTTCTTTTATTTTAGCAATATAACAATAAAAGCATCACTGTGAAGGCCTGGACACCACCCTGACCACACACCGGTCGCCATGACTTCATTGTTTTGTTTTTCTTGCGCGTTCACTCCTCGGCTTCTGCGGATACTCTGCCGCTGTTGACACAGTTAAATTTTTCACTCGCATGTGGCTGCTGCACAATTTCTTACACAACTGCGGAAGGAAATTAAACCAGCAGCTTTTGTTTGGGGGCAGCTCCGGTAAAGAAGGAACGCCACGACGGCAACCAGGCCCATGCGGTTGAAGACTGCGACTGCCATCTGTGGGTGGTGGCTGTTGAGGAGTATTGTCTGCTCATGTGGTCCAGGACATCCACTCCCACCTTGGTCTCGTTAAAAAAGCGGGAGTACTGATGTAAAAACATCGTCTGTGGTGATGTTTCTTAGTAAAGCCAGTCAGTTAATCAGTCTCATCACCACACTCTGTCCTTAACAAAGAGACATTATTGTAAAGTGATTTGAGCCTGACAGGTTATATAATGTATGTGGATGTGTAGATGAAGTCTGTTCAGCATTTTTGCATTAGGAGTAATGGAGGTCAAAATGGACTCATGGTGCTTATGATTAAAAACTCCTCTTTTCACTGTCCAATCAGGATTTACATTCAAACACAGTTAGGTGCATTTTAATAGCTGAGAGAGGTCCAAATGACCTCAGGGCAGTTCTGTTTAATTCAATTACATGTACTGACGCAGTCTAATTTAGTGTGAGTCCACTGCTATGTAACCAAGTCCCAAATTAGAGTATTTCAACTACTAAACTGTGAATCTGCATTATTTTTAATTGCTCAACCTGCAATGGTGACTGGAGCATGTATGCGTTGATCCCCCACCTCTTTTTAGAAATCTGTAAAAAAGCTCGTTTCTTACTGAGCAGTATTGTTCTTTTTACCCACATATCTGACAAACAACAACTACGTTACCATGTTTTATGGAAAAAGCAATAGCACAAAGAAGCCACCACAGTGTTGAGGAGTAGTTTATGATAACAGGATGCATTCGGAGGCAGGCTGATTGCTTCATGTTTATGTGCATCAGGGGAAAGATGCTGGAGTCGAGCACTTTCACATCATAAAGTCAGAGTGTTGAAGCTGATAAAGAAGAAAATACACTGTAGAAAAAAAAATGCATTCTCTAAATGTTTTATGGTCCATTCATTTTCCAGCAGACAACGGTGCCTTCCACCACTAAGACTGAACTAGTTGTTAGTACTCATCACTGACTGGGAGGCACTGAAGGGAAGTCACACTTTCAACTAGCAAAGCATATTAATCAATAACAGGACAGTCTTCTTGAAATACATAGTGTGTTCGTGTGTGTGTGTGTGTTTCAGCCATGCAAAAAAGTAAAGTATAATATAAAAAAACAAACACAGGCTTTAGCTGGTTGAGGCTGAGCCACCATTAAACTGAGAAGGAGTAATTGTCCTGCTGCTGTTGTTATGCACCCACCAGACAAGAGCACGTGTTTGTGGAAAACACACGTTCGGCTTTTTAAATCTGGGTGATGGGTCATGTGATTCACCTGTCTGACACAGACATCATCACAGGAGCTTTCAGATAGCTTTTCTCTATGGCTGCTCATGTCCTGGTCACATGGACAACAAGCTGGCTCGAAGTCGTGACCTTTTGGCTCTGAACTATTGGTCAACATAGTGGAAGAGTTGATGGTCAAAAACCCGCTCTCTACTTCAGGTGTACAAACCTGCCATGGAGACCTGAATTTGTTTCCCAGTTCAGAGCGTGTCCTGATGGTGTTAAAACAAACTGTTCAAATCTTTCACTTTAATACGGTCAGATAGTCAACAGTGACTGGTAGAAGCTAAATATGGAACCCAGTTTCAGGTTAGAGAAAGATTGGAATAGATCGAATCTGTTGTTGTAGAATTATTACTACCAGGTTGTAGCACGGAAAATCCTTTATCATGTGAATTACAGAGCTGACAAGACAGTCCTGGTGGGTGTTATGTTCCTCTAAAGAGGTGCACACTTCACAGCCATAAATCAATATAAAAGCATCCGGAGATTGCATAGTAATTATTGATGATTCTGTATATAAATCACTTCATTCAGTAAAGCTTACAGCTGGCATGCAGAGGTCACAGGAATGGTGGCGGCTCCACAGCGAGTTCCGGCTGAACCCCTGGGAATCAATTCCGTCGCTGAGTGCAGACACATGTGCAGAGATGAAGGAAATTACATTAGGCATTCAATATTCACGCGCTCCGTATTGACCTTTCACCTCTCTGTGTCGCTGCTTTCATCTCCTCAGTTTCCCGCTCTGCTCTCCCCTCCTGCAGGCTGAGATGAGGTGTCATGGCCCTACACGCCATTTTGATGTAGTGTGAAGTAACTGCTGGCCGGGATTAGACGCAGTTGCCGATGAATACAAATTGGAGGGGAAGGAAATGGCAGCTCAAGGTCACATGGGAGGATGGTTTGAGCATGTGGTTTCATTGTTGATCTGGTAATGAGAGAAGGGACCTGGCTTATGAACCTGAATAAATGTGTTCTACCCATTGAGTCTTCATAATTCAATGGTTGGCACTGAATTTACAGTTGAAGCACTGCTGCTCTGCTGCTCAAGCATTCAAATCAATCATCTCTGTCACCTGAGGGGAGGTCTTTTTCACAAGGAGAGAAACAACGGCTGAGTTTTCTTAAATAAAATAAGCAGAACAACCGTTCTTGGTTTCTTCCATGTTCTTATTTCGGGATATATGAAAGGCTGGAACCCTCAGATGGCGTCTTGTGTTCTGTGCTGGTGATTTTCCTATAACACATCATCCACAATGCAATCTGTATGAGCAAAACAGGGCCGAGAGTATTATGGGCATCCTTTTTGCACTGTGTTTTATAGATGTCTGAGCTGCTGCCATAAGTTCAATGTTTTTTTGGGTTTTTTTTTTCCTGCTGTGGGAGGTGGTACCAAAGCCTACACAGATCCAGTTATGGAGACTGGGCTTTCCTTGGACCAAAAAAACAAAGCGTTTGCAGGTATACAAGATTACAATCAAGGTCAGTTTATTTCGGCCTTAATCCCACACTGCACGTAGCCGGGCCCGTGACCTCTGCCACTCATGTAGCAGCTATGAGCACTGGGTGAACTTTATCTTTTTAAAATACTGCTGACAGACTTCGAGCATTAAAAGCACCATTTTCAGATAAAGCACGACTTAAATATGCAGATTCAATACAACTCCCACACAACTCTTCATTTTCAACCACTTTTTGTTGTCGACAAATAGACCAATAAGGTTTATGTGCAGTAAACGATTGGAAGTAACCAGTATAAATGATATGATATCCAAGTGAGAAGAGGCATCGTGCCAACTGCCATCGTGTCAACAAGGTCAATAACAACCATTTTGACCTGGAGTTCACACAAGGAGAGTGAGGGCGTGGAAAGAACGAGGCTGTGCCTATGTTGGTGTGTGTGTGTGTGAGAATGAGTGACGATGGGGGCGGGGGGTCCATGGTTACGTAGAACGTAGAATGGGTGATGTTGCAGCCAGCCCACCCCTTTCCATTTTAGCCTTCACGCCCTCATGCAGGAAATGACTGATTTCATTAGTATGAGTTTACCAGAGTTTTACCAGATAATACTTTCAATATGTTGACAAATAAAAGAAAGAAAGGTTAAAAAAAGTCAAATGGGTTTCTTTTAGTTTCCACGTCGTGATGATTTTTTTAACGTAAGACTTTTCAACTCAATGAGGTTTTGAATAGTTGGTAACACACAGTTAAGTATTTAGTGGAAATTTATAGCCCAATAGGAGGGTTGTGCAAAAGGAAAAATGTAGCAGTTTGTCACAGCTGCGGGACAGCTTCTAAAAATGCATCCACATTAGTGGGTCGCCGAACAGAACAAGGACAGGTGAAGTGCTGTGATTCATCTGCTAATGATTTATCGTCCTTATTTACTTGCTAAATGGCTTGAAAATCTTCAAGTCAAAAAATATTTCAAAGGAAGTCCCAAGTTTAGTGTGCTGAAATGTGCTTGCTTCTTATCCTTTACCATGTCTACTTAAATCCCTGCTGGCCAGGGGAATTAAGGGATGGCAGGTAGGAGGCAGTGAGCCAGCTACTGCCTTAAAGTTTCCCAAAAGACACTTCTTAGGCTGGCTCATCAAGCTCTGCGTGCTGGCTTATCGATCTTTCCCAGGCTTTAAGGAAGAAAGAGAAAAGCGGATGGAAGCGAAAGCTAAGGAATGAAAAAGGAGAAAAAAAATCCAAAACCTACGGAGGAGATTCACAACTGCACCTGTGTGTCAAGAAAGGAATAAATCACGGTAACCGAGTTTCCCTTTAGCGTTTCATGCAATGTTTGGGTGATTATGTACCTTTGCATTCATTCATTCTTTTTTCAACAATACTGCAGCAGTGTGGCAAATGTAAAGACGGAGCAACGCCAGATGGCAGATCAGCACAATGACGGCTGTGTTGGCAACATGCAGACTTATAATTTAGGTAACAAGGATGAGGTGAAAGTCTGTTTAGTCTTTGCCTGCCAAAACTAGGTCTTATCACACTTTCTCATGAAATTAGTTTCTAAGAGTTGTTCCACAACCCACAACATGTGTAGTTGACATATAGCTCATCAAAACAATGATTTTCCGGCTTTAAATTTAGTTTACTGTGCTGCTAAACTACCCAGGAAACGGCAACAGAGTTGCCAATTAGGAAGCTGAATTGAACCCTTTTACTGTGCTCTCTCCTGACAGCTGAAGCCACCGGCAGCAGCGGCGGACTGAGACTTTTGCATAACGAGCACTTTTCCACACCGTAGTAGCAGCAGATTTTCCTCCTCCAGTTCAGCGACGTTGCAGTGAGCGGGCCCTGGTTCACCAGTCCAGGTCCTGGGCAATACGAAATTGGCTCCATGGCTGAAACTGGGAGGAGTTTTATATTTCCTTTCACTAAAGAGACCCATGAGGGTTGAAAGTCGGCGCCAAAAGTCGATGAATGAAACATGCGGCCCAAATCCTCAGTGGTTTCACCGGAACCAATCATACCAAGTGTTTAAGAACTGAAATGTTGGCCGTCTTAACATTTCTCTTCACAGAAAGGTTTTAACCGACATTTGATTAGTTCAAAAATGTGGAGCCAAACCAGACACTGAAGCTGAACATACAGGTGAAGGTGAAGATATTTTCTTTGACATTAACAGCAGCTGCAAAAAGAATGCCAGAACAACAGAGGGCACCTCAGGGTGAAACCATACACGAAAGATTAATCCAGATTCTTCGGAAGACTCATCCAGACAATGTTTGGTTTGAACCCTCCTCTTGCGTGTCTGCATTTTGGCTAATGCTGCAGCTTTCTCAGTCAGTGAGAGCAAAGGTTTGCAAGAGGCAGCAGGAAGCTCGACCGCAATGTTGAGACAGGGAACCTTCAATAGCAAGAGGGCGACATTAAAAAGAGAAGCCAACCAAAAGGTCTCTTCTCTACTTAAACTGTTGTGAAAACAAGATCATGCTAATCAAAAAGTTGCCTGCTGAACAAAGCTTGAAAACGGTTTATATCTTATCAAGCTGCCACTGACGGTGCTGTTTCTGCCTGGGCAGAGTCTCCATAATCTGACTATCTAACACCTAATAATCTTGGTATTCTCTTTATCCTCATTATTTCTAAACCCTCTTACTAACATCAGAGTCCTCCATCTTATGTAGAAAGATAAGCGTACCGATGTTCATTTGGCCATATTTCATTTTTCCGTGGATTTATTTATCTTAATTTCATTTGACAACAATATCTCTGTTTCTTTGGTGAAATGATGAGGGATTCTTGGAATTGCGGTGGATTATGTGAAAATCAGGACAATCGGGAAAGTGGGAAGACCGAAGAGAGACAAAGCCAGACCAACCAGGAGACAAATCACAACATAACAACGTAGAAAATGTATGGATATGATCAGTCAGAGGTCACGGGCCCGGCTATGTGCCCGTCACCTATCACAGAACACAATTATAATGTGTAATAAAACAATAAAACATAGAATATAATTCTAATGTGTGTTAAAACACCATATTGCCTGTCAGCCATAAGGCCTGTTTCTGTGAAGGTTTTCAGCACTTGGATGAGTTTGCTGGAGGTCTCCCTGTGAGGTCAGTGGGCGTGTCCGTGCTTCTGTGCCGGTGTTTCTCTGCGCTGCCCTGCCTCTGCACCGGCTCTGCTTCTTTCTATGTCTTCCCACTCTCAGTGGTCCAATGCTTGGACCTTACACCATATTGTCTACAGATTCTGTGCACTGCAAGTTGCCACTGTGCCAAAATGAACTCTCGTGATGGAACAGCGTGGCTGCTCAAGCTGTGCTTTGAAAGATTTTTCATGCTCAGGTTGTCCAGCATGTCCTTTTCATTAGATAACAGTTTTCCAGCTGCAGCATTTCTGACTTCTCCACAACTGGTTAAAGCAGATCAGGCTGATCTTTAAGAAGCAGAGTTGCAATTAAACCACACCTGAAACACAAACAGATAGCTGTGACTGTGACAGGCCAGGCGAGTTTAGGTGTGAACACTTCCTCATATTGAGCAATAGGTTACAGCAGACAGCAGTTCTGAGATGACATTCGGGGTTATGTGTTTGCAGGCGTGTGTGTGTGTGTGTCTGTGTGAATGGAAAAAACTTTGGATAAAACATTTGTGTGACTGTGTCAGCTGACCGATGAGTGTTTAGCACCTGTCTGCATCATCTTCCCTGGACTAAACAGTGGATTTGCTTCTTTCATATAACAGCTACTTTGAGAACATTGTGGGAGCAGCACAAGGTCTCAGGTGAGCTGGCTTTCGTGGTGTGATTTTTTTGGTTTGTGCTGAAGCAGCAGCTGATGAATTCCACCTGTCTGTTTGATGAGTGTTGTGGCATTTAAAAACGTAACTGAACTGAAGGACTTACTGTAACTCTACATGTAATTTCTTTGAATTTCGATTGGTCAAGCTTGGTCACGTGTTTCTGCGGAAACCTTCCTTTAGATTGAGCTCTGTCACAAAATTAGCATTAGCGTTTGAGAAGTTCGGATCATCTGGTTTTTTAAAGGAATCGTAATCTAAATTAAAATGGTGAGTTTACAGGTCAAGATTACTCATGCTTGTCTGCTGTTTACATTTTCTTTAAATAGTGACGATGATTGAGCAACATTAACAAGCTATTGCATGCATAGCTACAGCTAAAGTGTCCATTTTATAGCATTGACAAATATTTTAAGTTGCTTTTCTGGACATTTAGAAGACTACAATAGTGTGATGATTATTTCTGACGGTCTTTGTCTAAGATGGGAAAATCAGCAGTTTGACATTTTCCAGTTATTGGTCTGTTTTTGTTTTGTTTTTGTTTTTGTTTTTTTTTTGTTTGTTTTTTTAGTTTTTATTAGTTTGGTTCCAGATCTGTTGCCAGGGTACAATGGTAGTTAATGATAATGATAATGATAAACTGTTGATTGGAAGAGAACCGAATCATTTAGATTTAAGTATATTCAATAATGGTATGGTGGATCATCTGATCAGGTTTACAAAAATCATCCACCTGTAACCTTAATTGCTGCACCCTGGACAGATGTGTGACTTCAGTTCTGCTTTTGTCTCTTAGGTGGGGAGAATTGAGCCAGATCACTTGTTGCTTCCGGTAAGGGAAGGTCTATTTTACTTGGTTTTTCAATGTAATTTAATACATAAACAATGTAAAATAATAAAAAGTTTTGATTTATTTATGTGCAATTAGAATGCTGTGAAAGTACTGTATTTGAATTGATTATACTTTGGTGAATGCATATTTTTTTCCTGTAGGTCCAGTGTGAGACCGACCCAACTGGTGAGAATGGAGTTGTGGTGGATGATCATTTAACTTATCCGCGATCACTGGTAAGAGCCTTGAGAAACGCCTTTAATTGTCATTGCACTTTTTTTTTTATTTTTTTATTTTTTAGCATCGCCTGACCTCATTGTGACATTTTGGTTTCTCTCACCAGCTCAGAAATGAGTGTTTACCTGTAAACAGCTCAGATCACCTGGACAGAAGGTTGGATCCAGAGTATCCAGGTAAATAGGATTCAATCATGCAGACTGAAGTCAACAAATAAATCACATTTCTAGAGATGTGCTGTCATATCTGTTCTTCTCACAGAACCGCCACATCAGAGTGAAAGATGGGGAATTGAGCCAGAGCGCTTGTTGCTTCCAGTAAGGGAAGGTCTATTTTACTTGGTTTTTCAATGTAATTTAATACATAAACACTGTAAAATAATTTAAAAAAAAGTTTTGATTTATTTATGTGCAATTAGAATGCTGTGAAGGTACTGTACTCTGTGTGTTTGAATTGATTATACTTTGGTGAATGCATATTTTTTTCCTGTAGGTCCAGTGTGAGACCGACCCAACTGGTGAGAATGGAGTTGTGGTAGATGATCATTTGACTTATCCGCGATCACTGGTAAGAGCCTTGAGAAAAGCCTTAATTGTCATTGTTCTTCCTTTTTTTTTTTTTTTAGCATCGCCTGACCTCATTGTGACATTTTGGTTTCTCTCACCAGCTCAGAAATGAGCGTTTACCTGTAAACAGCTCAGATCACCTGGACAGAAGGTTGGATCCAGAGTATCCAGGTAAATAGGATTCAATCATGCAGACTGAAGTCAACAAATACATCACATTTCTAGAGATGTGCTGTCATATCTGTTCTTACAGAACCACCACATCAGAGTGAAAGTTCAGCGTTATGGCCTCGTGGGCCTCTCCTCCAAACATGTGAGTCAAAACATGAAGATCAGATAATGTTCAGTCTCCTCAAGTCAAATCAGAAATTAATTCATAGTTTTTGTCACACATGTGGAGTCTAAGTGAGACAGCGGGAGCTCCCAGATCAGACTATTATCAAATATAAATATATACAGCACAAATGGTGGAAGTGTAGAATTTAGGATCATTTAAGTCGAATTGAAACTGGTCTCCGCTTTATGGCAGCAGCTCCACCAGTTTGTTGGATTAAACAATAACCAGGACTATATAAACCTGTCCAGTCTTTTCTGACAACAACAACAGATTTCTGAACTGGTTGTAGTTTAGTCGATATTTCTCCTTAATGTATATTTTTTATGGACACAAGTGTAACTTATTGATGTTGATCCGTTCCTTTCTTTCCAGATACCACCTTCCTTGCCGTTGCAGGTGGAATTCCAGTGGTCCATGGCTTAAAACTTCTTCTATTTATTCTACTATTTATTATATTTATTTATTTATATTTAAATAAAAATGCATTTTAATACATAAAAATACATTTATATATATATATATATATATATATATATATATTTTTGGTTTTTTTTGTTTTGTTTTTTTGTTTAACTATATTATATATTTTAAATACATTTTAAATAAATAAAAATATATTTTAAAATATACTTAGTTTTGGCATCTTTGTCTATTTATTTCCAGACTTTTTTGTTATTACTAATGTAACTAATTAAAATAACCTGTGAGAAAAATCATTAAATACCTCTTTTTTTCCAATGGCTTAAAAGAATAATACGTTTACTTGTGTACATCAGGTGGCCATCATATCCACTGCATGTATCTTCTGTGTAATAAACTATGTGTGCTGCTGCTGCTGTTGCTGCAAATGAATGATGTTTGACTCTGCAGTTCAAATCTTCCAGTAAAAGCTGCTTAATGATGTTTTTGGACTTTAGGAGACGAGTTACCATGTTACCATGTTACGAGTTACCATCTAAGTGCAACAGGGAGACAGAGCAATGTATTGAAATGCAGGAAACAAGTTCTTTCACCCGGTTGGAGGCATTAGGTTGAACACTTGAGGGCCGGCAGAATCAGACAGACAAAAACGGACAGGGAGCAGGCAAAAATCAGAGAAGTCAAAAATACCAGATAGGGTCATACACAAGAGAAAACAAGGAACAGAAGCAAGCAAGCAAACAAACAAGCACGCACGCAATGGTGACTTAGACAATCTGGTACAAAAAGGGAAAAGGGGTGTGGCTTAAATAGGCACAAGGGCAGGAAGGTAAGGATACACAGGTGAAAATATCTACGTAAACAAAGGTAAAATTAACAAAATACATGGAACCGGAAACCCAAACTACCAAAATAAAACAGGAAAAACTATAACAAAAGAAAATACAGACCTGACCAGTGTAGAATCATTCTGTTGCCTCAAACTTAATCAGCTAAAATGTGAAAATAAAATGACAAAGATGGATAATGCATTAATGTATGGCTGATATGGAAAATAATGATGAAGGCGTTAGGGGAATAATATTTTATAGTAAACAGAAAAAGAAAACAGTCAATGTTTGCGTCTCACAGCCAACAACCTTCTATTCTTAAAATGTGGAGCAGACTTAATATGTTCTGATTTAATTGGCCATAAAGAACCACGCGGAAAGGCAACAGCCCAACACTTCACAGACTGAAGTGTTGGGTTGTTGCCCTCGACTTTTATTATCTTAAAAGTGTTTAAAATGAATAAATAGAAGCATCTTCTGGGTGATTCATGTAGACCATAGATCCAGCAGGTCAGCTGTTAGATACTCCCAGAGCAGATGTGGCCTCTGAATCCTGCTGGAGTAATTCATGTGGGAAACATCAGTGGCTGTAATAAATGACTGACCCCAGAAGTGTTCTAAACTGTCTGCACCATCACACTTTTACCACAGCCAGTCAGCAATTTACTGGCTGATGTCCTTCAGGAGAAATCTGTTAAGGTCTTTTAACTTATCTTACTTAATAACCTTTTTATCCATATTCTTCTGTTTTTGGACAAATGCTTTGAATTTGGTTCGGACTCTCTGAGTGGTGCCAGCCCCACAGATCACTGTAACTGTAAAAACCCATAATTGTTACACTCTGAAAATAAAAAATTGGTAAGAGACATTCAAAAATTTTTCATAATTACTTAAATAGCTGTCTGTTATTTAAGAGACTAATTTTGTTAAATTTAACCTATATACCTATACCTAACATATTATAAAAAAAAATGTAACCCTAAGCCTATGCTAAAATTACAGGAAAATTAATAGTAAATTGTTTGTAATTTTTGTAATTTCCCAAAATTTTGTTTGTTAATTGACAGATGTCTTTACTGAAATAACTATAATTACTGTGTAGCCAATTTGTTGTAGCAGTGAAAATAATTTAAATGACTGTTTGGGTCATCCAGGCCTAAAATCCCTCCAAAATGTAACGGTACAAAAAAAAAAAATCCTCCAATAGTATCTGTCTGCAGACCCAGAGACAGCATTTTCAGGACCGCAGTTCTAGGACCCTCTGCTTTTCACAACAGCGCCACCTGGCAAGTCGGAATACACCCTGCTTCCGGGTCAGCAGACTTACCATTGGGCCAAATAGCAAAAGGTTTGTGAGCTACATTACTTTGATAAGATGTTTTAATAAAATACAGTGATAGTCACAATTGAAAAAGAAAAGACATAAACAAGAGACATGACTGTAACTTCCTCCTCTTGGAATTCGAACAGCGATGGCTGGTATCCCAGGAAGGTCATGAAGGGAGACATCCCAGATGAGCAGCAGAGAACAACAGGTTGTGAGCGTCTACTAGGACCAGTAGGAAGAACTAGGATGCAAGATGTTGGGTAGACACACATTGTAGCGCACGCTCCAAACTCTGATTTGCCCTCTTTGTTTGACCATTTGTTACTACCCACTCTTGGTCTTGTCTAGGGAAAAGAGTAGGCGGCAACAGGAAAAAACAAAAACACAACACTCATGGAGCTGCACTCCGGACTTGAAAGAAAAACAACACGATGATGTGCGAACTTGGAGAAAAAAATAAGGGTGGTTAGTGATGACCCTAAAAGAATAAATTGTCAAAACCAAAAACACTAGCTAAACTAGAATCCCTTTCCGCTAATCTACTTAACCAGTGGTGCTTGGAGAGCCCAAAGAAGGTGCAGCAGCTGGACTAACAGGGGACCTGCGGCCATAAGACCATTAGAGTGGGGATGGTGCCCTGAGGAGAGACTTATTGAAGCTCCTAGCTTTGCTGAAGGCTCTCCAGACCCCAGGTCATACACAATATCTTTTATTAAGCCGTAAAGGCAAAAAGCATGTTGGGCAAGGAGGTCCTCAGTCTTCGTCGCAGAAGGGAGCTTGGTGAGGGGGATGAAGTGGACAGCCTTTGATAAGAGATCCACCACCATAAGAAAAGTGGCATTTTCTTCAGTGGGGGGAAGGCCAGTGAAAAACTCCATCATGATTTACGACCAAGGGTCAAGAGGCGTAAGGAGTGGGTTGAGAAGGTCAAGCAAGGGTTGGTGGGAAGATTTTCCCCAGCACGCACGGAACTAGACGATATAAATGCCCTTGCATGTTGGATCATGAAGGGTAACCAGAAGCAAACAGGAGACAGCAAATGAGGTTTAACAAAAAACATTTTTTAGCAAGGATCCACGAATGTGTGAACTGTCAAAAAGGCACGAGGAGTGCAGAGCGGGGAGATGACCTATACCTGGCGAGACGCAAGCGAAGGCCGTGGAAGAACAGCGAAACTCCACAAAAGAACACTAAAAAAACACAAGATTGTGACACTTATGCATTTAAAAAAAAAACAATAGCATACCCCCCCACACACACACATACACGCTCACACACACACACAAACTGTCACAACCCAACTCAAAAGCCAAAACAAAAAGGACAAAAAAACGCTACTACAACTCTCTATACCTGATGGTAAGGTCGCTGTTGAGTATATCTTAATAAACAAATAATAAAATGAGACAGAAAAGGTAACCACCAGTATGAGGTGTGGAGTCAGTAATACAGGCTGTGCATGTCGGTGCAAAGTGTCAGGTGTGAATGGGTTTTGTATAGTGTGCAAATGATATATGCAAGATGATGATATACTAGATGGTGAACAAGCAACCCAGTTTATACTGATGACACCGGGTCCAGGTGTGTTGATAGCCACATGACGGACTCTCCCAAATGGCAGGGTCGTCACAACACACACACAAACTGTTTCAACTCTCAAAATAACATCAAGATGATTAAGATTGAGCATGGATTTATTTTAAAATTTGTGACATTTTTCAGTATAATAGTCAGTCAAACATCCTGTAACCGCTGGAGACAGATGTTGGTGTCTATTATCTATTTTAATGTGTGCAGATTGTTCGTGTGCGTGTGAACATTTTCAATAATGTGTATGTTTTCAGTGCATGGGTGTGTGTGTGAAATTTGGATATGTATATGCACTAGTGTGTGTACATTTTCGACATGTATGTGTATTTTTTATTGCGTGTGCACATTTTCAGTGTATAAGTGCACACACACACACACTCACACACACACACTAAATGACCTACACTGATATATCTCGTTGAATTTGTTGGTCTCATTTTTCCTGTTTTATTTTGAAATCTAATCTCCATCTCCAAGATCAACCCAGACATGGGATCAAAAGTGCAGCCAAACGCCTCCAAAAAACAACTTGTAGTCAGTCCAAAGGTTCTGACATTGATCATCAAAATTGCAGACTACGAATGAAGGGAAAAAAGTATATCCCTTCTCACTTGCTCAGCAGTTTATATCGGCCTCAAACGGACTTTTCAAAAACACTTGCTGATTTGAGGTGTAATGTGTGCAGCTGTACTGTAACCCAGGTGCATGCGACAGACACAACTGTTTTATAGACTCCGCTTTAGGTTATTTATGTAATGTTGTTTTCACGCCGTATTGAATGTATGGATAAGTGTCTAAGTTCGGGATGCTTTGGACAGAGATGTTGCAGTAAATCAGCTCATCGGCCTTGTGAACACTGTGAATATGTTTGATGCTTTTCAATTACAGTAGACTGGTAGATTGTAAATTGGTAGATTGGTAAAAATAATGTAAAGTTTCATATAAAACTTTTTCTGGTGTAAATAGGCTTAATAAAGGTTCTTAGATTGATTTTTAAAAGAAAACCAACAATTTTATGGGTGAGCACACTAAAGAAAAAGCTCATTCAATTCTTAGAAATCTATTTGAAATTACATGCAAGATTTGAAGTTACATTTCATGCAATCTGAAATTAACAGTAAATTTTAAAGTAGTGGTTTTAAACCCATTATTTAGTTTTGTACAGTTTAGTTTTTTGCCAAATAAAACAAATTATTTAGTGTTTTATATTATTAAGATGCATAAATTGTAAAATAATATACATACTTTTTACGTTAAATTTGTAAGTAGAACCAAGTAATAACACTACATTTCTGCAAATTTAAGAATTATACATTCAGGATTTTTCATTGTTTTAACACATGAACGAGGTCCTAATAAAACACTAAAAAGCACCTGAAAAAGGCAGAATATTATGTAAAATTAGAGCTATAAAATATATTTTATTCATTGAAATTAATGTTTTCTTTTATGGTAACGCCCCAGCTGCCGGATACTTACCATTTTATAAATGTTTTTTTCACAGTTACCCCGAGAGAAAAACACAACACTTGAACAATCAAGTAATAAGAGATTAGAACATAAGAATGGAACAGACTTGATCCAAATATCTCTGACAAGTGGGGGCTTTTATTCATTAAAGAGTCCTTCAAGTACCCAGTAAGTGGTCAGACATGCAGCAGTGAAAGCAACGTTTTCCCACACTTATCACTGTGACACAGCGAAACAGAATATCTTGAAAGTGTCATGAACATGTCATTTATTTAAAGTCTTTACAAGTACAGAGGACGTGGACGATGTCTGCAGCTGTGACTCACTCGTGCATCATTGCACTGCTGGAGAAATGAACCTCCACAAAGAATCTTTCGATTTTTTTTTGTTGTTGTTGTTGTGCAGTGAGAGTTGAAAATTCCCGAGTCCCGAAGGAGGAATATCGGAGAAGGTTAAAGAAGAGACACTCAGCAGAAGAGAGTCTGACAATGAAGATAACACAAAAAAGAAGCATGTCTACAATCTCTTCCAAGCGAGAAAGGATCAGAACTCAAAAAATGGGCATTGCATGTTTGCATCTGCTTTTACATTGATTCACTATTATCCATTTTATTATGAAAGGAAGATGTGATGTTTCTTATGTCAGAAAATAACAATAGCAATGTATCTGAAGATGAAAGATAAAAGCATTTTTATGAGTTTTGGGAAGACATCTGTGTTTGAATCTTTATCTATACTTACTCTTACTACGATATACATCTATAGGTTTTAATGCTGTCAACAGATAATTACATTTCATACGATTTGACGCTTTTTATCATCAACCAAGTCTTCAATCTTTTTCCAATGATCTTGGACAGTAGACATTTAAATATGAATGCCCGTACAAATAAGTGTGAAAGACCAAGTCAGATTTAAGAATGTTTGCACTGTTTTTGCATTCATGCTTGTATCACAACAGAGAGAAGTAGTACTAGCTCACTAATGTCAAAGCTGACTATTCGCCGGACTCCATAAGAACACCCTCTGATAAGCATGGGTTTGTTTAGTACTGTTTTACAAACTTCATCTGCACAAATGCATTGAACAGTATAACAACAGATTCACACTGTGTAGCCATTCAGCTCAATAATCAAAGAAGAAAGGAACAAGAAGATGTCTAAAAGGACAAACAAGAACCCACACACTGAACAATTGTCTGTTGTCCCGCCATCAGGCATAAACATTCTATTTGAAGTATTTTCATGGTAGTGGTTGATGGTTGCCAGCAAACCACTGTAGTTAAGGCTGAAGTGCCTCTTCTAGTGTCTAGCTGATGTACAATACACACAACTGCAGCCACGTTTTAGATTGGTTTTGTACAGTATGGATTCTGCCATCATAAAGAAATTGTCAGTTGTAATGGTCTAGCTTCTTTAGAGTTCCTTTTTAGCCAGATGATTAGTCCAGACTTATCCCATTCAAAGATTAGAAGCCTGTCTGAGTACAGTATGTCCCTTTACAAAGGGTGGACTATCCATTATTCAGGGAATGACTACAGGAAAGTCAATGCTTAAGCTTTAGCGTATTAGGCCAGGGATAAGAGGGATGTCTGCACTCATTAAAACTAAGATTAAAAGTTTAAAAGAGCCTGTGTAGCTGTGTCATTTTGATAATAAAAAGAAACTGCTGTGCTGACAGAGCAGTGAGCGAAATTACAATGTTCATTAAGCTGTCCGTAAATCCTCACTCTGCTGGGGGCAAGATCTGACATGCTGGTTAATGCTGCTGTACATCCCAAAAACACTCTGAAAATAATACCTTCAGATACCTCGGCGTTCCTCAGACAGCACAAAATCCAGAGATCATAAGTGGGAGGATGAGGGACTGGCTGTACAGGACTGGAAGGGCAGATAGAAGTGGTTGATGAAAAGAAAGGTGTGATGAATAAAAAAAAAGGAGCTGCACCAAGTATCTGTCATCAAATACAGCAACATTTGAGGCGAGAATGGACTGAGACCAGGATCAAAACGCAAAGAAAGTGAAGGAAGAGGAGAATGAACGAGCTATGATTCTGTGGGACCTCTGGAGCCAAACTGTTGGAATGGCGGGAGATAATCAGAAAGAAAAACGACAGAAGCAACATCACAAAGAAGGAACACATGCGCTCAAAAAGGAGCCTGGACTAAAGGCAAAGCGAGCGAAACTGTGGAATCGTGGCACATCCCCGTATACATGTACAACTCCTGGAGCTGATGTGACAGCATAGAAAGATAAACATGTCAGTGTTCACGGTAAGGATCCAAGTGCGACACGTATGGCAAGTAAAAGCTTTTAATGTCCAGAGCGCAGGGAGTACAGGGACGGGCAATCTCGAGTCGGGGACAGAGGCAAGTCAGGTTCAGGCGAAGTTCATACAGGCAAACAGGCAAAGAATAAATGCTGGACATGCTGTATGATCACAAGCGACAATCTGGCGAGTGAGTCATTCAAAGTCCAGGGTTTAAATGCTGGTACAGGTTAGTAGCGTAGCGCCGGTGGCAGAAAGCGGGAAAACACCGGAGGCCGGCCGGCAGCAGAGGCAGGTGCGGATTGGCTGAAGGAGCAGGCAGCTGATCCAGAGGCGTGGTGCAGGTGCGGTGAAGAGGAGCAGGGGGCACCGGTGGCAGACTGGGGGAGCTGTGACAAAATAACCATTTTCACTCACCTTCACCCCTAAGGTCAATGTAAAGTAGCCAGTTCACTCCAAACACACGGCTGTGGACTGCAGGGGGAAGCTGGAGAGCCCCGGAGAGGACCCACGCAGGCACGGGGGGGGACATCCAACCTCTGTACAGTCAGACCCCTGTGGGCCATTCAAAAGAGAAAATCCACTAGAAAGTTATCTTAATTTATATTGCGGTTGTTGTTGTTGCCTCTGTACATCGGAGAGGTGCCTGGTGAATCCATATCTGCTGAGCTTGTATAGTAATGGGTCTCATCCTGAGGACTGAATGTATGGAGACAGAACAAGGCTATCAGTTAATTGAGTTTGCGTGTTTGCCCATTCCTGCATGATTTCTCACAAATATCTTTATATGATTCTGCTTTTCTCTACCAGGATTCAGTATATCATTGGTAAATAATGTATGATGTCAGAATAAAATGTTTGAACCTTAACATAAAGTAGACGTACAGTGATAGTGTCGAGTTTCTGAGCACTAGTGGAGACTGGTTTTAATAGAGATACATGAAAAGTACATTGCTAGAGGTAATTTGAGTTTTATCACACTAGTATTGATAAACTTTTCAATCTCATATGGCCCAGAATACCCATCGGTTAACTCCTAAATTCTCTGTCTGAAAAAAGAGCTCAACCCTGGCCTAGCTTTAGGTCGGACACACAGCCCTCATCCTGCTCCACACCCAACAACAACCCAAGCTGGTCTGATGTGGTGATGCATGGCAGGTAAAGAGAACCTGACAACGGTCTGTCCACCAGTCACCAGAAACCCCTGTCTACCACCAGCAGCCACCTTGACCATGATTACCACCTCCGCCGTTTGCATAAGCAACACTGATCATGGCCGACAGCACCATCTGTATTTCAATGCCACCACTTGCTTTTTCCTGGGAGCAACAGCTGCAGACATCATGGACAAGATGCCGTCACTCCTCTAGTCTCTCCCAACCTCCGTCCACAATGTTATTATACATGTTTGCTCCAATGATACGGTGCACACTTCAGTGTTCTCCTGAACTTTGTAAAAGACTTTGGAAAGTCCATCTTTGTCAGCGGGCCAATACCAGTGACGGCACAGCACACCGAACACTTCAGCTGTCTCCTCGGCGTAAGCACTTGGCTCCGTTCACTGTGCAGCGCACGTGGGATCACCTACATCGATAACTTCAATTTCTTCTGGAACAGGCTAAATTACTTCACCAGAGATGGTGTGCACCTAAATAGGTTAGGCAGCTCAATTCTAAAATGTGATATTCAGCATGATGTTCTGACATCCAGCTCACTAGCTGTGTTTACATCCCATACACACTCCTCTGTCACTGCTGTTAAGAAATGAGGACAAGATGACATATGCAGTAGTCAAAATATGAGAAGAAAAACATAATAAGGAGTCAAAAACGGATAATAGCATGATGCATGATTCTATGCACCGAACAGTGCTGAATGGAGCGTACCATAACAAGTGATATGAGTTGCTGCGTAACCACCACACAGTATAAAGAATGAAAATGCTGTCAGCCAGTGTGCCTTCCTCACTGACCATGTGAGGCGACAGGACACGGTCTGATTTCATCAGTGACTGGTGTCGGACCCAGAGCTCTGTCAGGTATTATTCTGTTGGATGAATAAACCGCACTTTTGACAATTTTCCTCTTGGTGCATTCTCTTTTCTCAATCCAAACAAAGACGCAGCTCAGCAGGGATAAAATGAGCTAAAACACTTTCCCGGTGATTCAGTTCTATCGGCACCCACACACAAGAGTCCCTCAGTGTGGATCAGGCTGTCCGGTATGTCACCCTGGAGACAAGACTCACTTAAAACAATAATAATTGACTCCCTGTATTCATGACAATAGCGGCAGTCTAAGCGCAGTTCATCCTTGTTGCTAGGCAATGACCAGACGTTGCTCAGAACTGGTTTCCCTGTACTGGTGGCAGCAGTGGGATCCAGCTTCTTCCTCACTTCCTCCGGTATTCTATCCGGGGGCAAGTTACATGTTGTTCGTTGCAACAGCAAGAACTCCCTGGTGTAGGCTAAAAGCAACCCATCATTTGGCGTTGTTGTTGTTGTTGAATAGGGATGTAGAGGGATGAGTCTTGCAAGGGATTTCGCTAACTGTCCAAAGCAGCAGCAGAGTGCAGGTTGGCCACATAGCCTGACATGGTTGTTCTTCACCAGGGAGCAACATAAGTCTGTCGTCGGCTTGTGGGCTAGCACTCGCCCTTCCCAAAGAAAAAGATCAGTGTTGAACATACAAAACCGCCAACTGTTATCCTGAAACATTCATATAGTTTTTGCCAAACAGGAAGGAAAAACAGGAAAAAAAAAAAAAACAGAGGATTAGAGCAGTTAAAATTAATCTAGAAGTCACAGCACAAGAGCCCAGGTCGCCACTGTGCAACCGAAAGGATGAACAAGTTTGACATTTCAGAGTTTAAAGTTTGTTAAACCTGCTTTTTGAAACGGACCACAGGAAACCAAACTACCAAAATAAAACAGGAAACACAATAACAAAATAAAATACAGCCCTGAAAAGTACGTATGAAGTGAATAAATTATCTCTGGTCATGAGTCACCTGTAGAAAAGCAAAGTCTACAGTGATTAATAACTTTCAGGCTCCCTTTTAGTCAATCAATACTTTTTTCTTTTTATCTGTTTTGCCCCCAATACCATCCTGCACCCACCAGCAAATAATCTAAGAAAATGTCTCATGAATCTCCACACACACACACACAAACACATACATGCCTCTGCCTCTCCTTTTAACAAGCGGCATTTCTTTGAAGTGCTTAAACCATGATGGGCCCCAGCCACACGTTATCCAGTTTCTTCCCTCCCAGATGATGGAATCCCATTTTGTCACCACAGCCCTGAGAGTTTGAGCTGCTTTTGTACAGTTTTCCACGGCTAGTACTGGATCTTCTCCTGCCTGCTCTGGGTCACCCGCAGTAACTAAATGAACTCTCATACCCTGTGCTAAAGGATAATCGAAGGATTCTTTAAATTTTTTGTGTGTTTGCCCTTATTTGGCCGAAATTCGCACCAAATTGCAAATCTCTTCCACCAGTGACAGTCAGGCGTAGAAGCTGAACGCGTTTTCTTGTCAATCCCAAGTAACACGTGTGAATAACACTGCTCAGTAATAATGACTGATTCCTTTTATTGATCTTCTTCATGCTCCATCTCAGTGTTGTGATACCACCATTTGCTACCTCCTCCCTGGTAGTTCAAGAGATTCGTTTTCTGACTTATGAAAAACAAGAAAAGCAAATATTTTCAAAATCCATCATCATTATAAAACAATATTATCATTACTGTGTCCTACATTCAGACAAACAAACTTGTCTGAATGTGAAACCTTGGTGTTATTAGGACAAGTCTGGGGACAGACAGACAGACAGATAGATAGACCGACAGACCGACAGCAGACAATCAGAGGCAGCCATCATGAGGTAGTCTTAATTAGCTACATGATTAGCTGAGTGACACCCAGACAGTGGCTGTCACTCACTCAAGACATTGACGGTGAGTTTAGAACAAAAGTTCCATGCAAAATCGGGATTTATCAGCTTGACTCACAAAACTTCCTTAAAAACAGAGAGAAAGACGAGAAAGGTGCTCTTCTTATCTTTAACAGGGGTCATCTCTGCAAGGAAAAACCTCAGCAGGGACAAGATGGAGAGGGATTAACTCCAGCTCTAATTATGGCACACTTCAAAATGAAGTCTCAGTCAATCAGTGCTGGAGGTCACAGTAATTCTCCCTTGTGTCACAGCAAGACATGGAATGGAAATTGGTCACATGGATACATGGTGGGAGGGGCATGTTTTAATCACTGTTTCAGTGTTTTGAAGCAACTGTAATTTGAAGCAGAGGGCAGAGAATACCAACACAATGTGTTCCAGTAATGAAATACTGCAATGTTCTGCAGGGTTAGGGTTTCTGTGCATGATTGAACGAACCATCCATCCATCCATCCATCTTCTGCCACTTTCCTCTAATGGGGCATTTTGGATCTTAAACTACAATCTTGCACTAAATTTGTGTCTTGGGGGTTGGGTCGGTATCAGGGCTTATATCATCCGGAAGCCTTTGTAGGTTCATCATCACTTAATATTTTTAGTTTTAGCTTTTGAATCACAGCTGTGTTGGAACAGATGGTTGTCATGATGTTTGAATGGATGGTTATTTTAAAGTTAGAACCCTCCCTCTGATGTTGAAAAATACTTTTGACAATCAAGAGGAGAAGCTGATCGATGTCATGAAATTGTTCAACCAATAAGTTTGGTGAGCAGAGACACCTTGTTGTCCAGCAAGGTCCTCTTTAGGGTGTGAGTAATCACCTCAACCCATGAATCAAGAAGGTGGGCAGTGAAGCCTCAGGCCGGAGGATCCCAGGTCGCCCTGTGAGGAGTCTTTATTTCTCAATTCCTCAGAGAGTCGACAATCATTGTCAAGATCAGTGATCAGCCATCATTAGCTGTGGAACATGAAGGTAGTCGTGTAGCTTTGCTTACCTCAAGCACAGTGCTAAGTACACCGTCAACTGTAAGTGGGCTAATTCAACATAAAAAGCAGATCAACGGGGAAAGAGGTTCGACTATAAGTGGAGACTAAAAGAACTAAAAAAAAAAAGAAATCTGTGGTTATACTAGATTAAAGACAATTTAAAACTCATTTAAAACCATTTACCAAACCAGTGCACTCCATGGCTCCATGCTGCAGCAAGGGGAGTCATTTGGAGTTGATGATAACCTGGGAGTAACAGAGGCTAGAGTGGGACACAGTGGACGGTGTTTATGTGGAGATTGCGTTCCCATGCCTGCCAAGACGGAGTTGGTCTGCTAACCCAACCGCATGGATTTTACCTCTTTCTACTCCGTTTTCTTTCACCTGGAAAACTGTGCAGACAATTCCCGCGACCTTTGTTGCCTTTCGATTGGAATCCAAAGTTAGATCTCTGCATGCAACTGGACTTGTTTAGGTTTCTTGTTGTTGTTGTTGTTAGCTGCTGTTAGCTGCTTTGCTCTGCCTCAGCCGCTGTTTCCTTGCCACTGTGGTTACCTGGGGGTTCCGGCTCTGGGTTTCTGTCTCTGTAAAGCACCTAGAGGCAATCCTGATTGTTAAAGGCGCTATATAAATAAATAAAATTGAAATTGAATTGAATTACTGTCAGACTGACTTCAGTTTGCCAGGCTGTGAAATGAGGTTAAACCTGTCCTCACAGATTCAATTCGATTCAATTAAATTCAATTTTATTTCTATAGCACCTTTTACAATAAATATTGTCTCTATCTGCTTTACAGAGGCAGAAAATCCCCAGGTCAGCACAGAGGCAAGGAAATACTCCCTTTTAACAGGAAGAAACCTTGAGCAGGACCAGGTTCACAAGGAGGAGCCATCCTGCTGAAAGCCAGCTGGGTAAAGGAGGAGAAGAAGACGGAGACAAGACAGAGAGAATAAAAGAGAGAGAGAGAAACAAAAACAAATATACAAACATAGCAAACATAATACAGCGTAAGCACATTCCACTGGACAGGACACACTTCCTCCGTAGTCAAACATTCTGGTGTTTTATTCGATTTTCATAAAGTTTTTAAACCCCTTCATTTTCAAACTTTGTACTGGTCAATTAAATTGATATTGTTGTAAAGCTGTATAGAAGAATAAGCCCATGCTCTGATGTTGAATAAAACTGAGGGATTACTCCAGTACACCGTCAATATTTCAAAATATATCTTCGGTTCTACGAGTTTCGCCAGTCCATCAGTGTCTGTCTGAGTCTGAACGGATACTTTATCACCAGAAGCACCACAAAGGCTGCAGGTTGTAGTACGAGGGAAACAGGAGTGAAGAGCGCTGGCCATTTTTATGACCCGTGATTGCTGCTCAGTGTTGCAGGCTTTATTTCCTACTAAATCATTTGAAATATCCTTCTATCAGTGCAAAAAGCTTTAACCCTGGAATGTATACATCTGAACAGATCTAGAAACAGATCTAAAGGAGAGGAAGGATGGAAAGGAGAGGATCTCAGTGCTGATTAAACCTTGACAACGCGATCAGTTAAAGTGCTGCAGCAAGAATCGTTATTGATCTGCCGTCCACAGAGGAGTTTTAACCTCTGCGGAGTCACGTTGGGCTGCCATCGATCTGCCCTTAAACACTGTTTATTGATGGTAAAGGTGTGGAGGGCAGCTGAGTCATATGAGTGATGGATCACAGGCCCCGAGTTCCAGCCCAGCTTACTCAGTCAGAGTTATCTCAAGACACTTTACAGGTGTCTTGTAAACAACACATTCAAAAAAAGAAGAGAGACCGAGACAAACGGGTCCCCGGGCAAAACTCCACACTGAGTAGACCTTTGGCGACAGTGGAGAGGTAAAACTTCCCTTCAACAGGCAGAAACCTCGAGCAGAACCAGACTCAGCCTTGTGCTGTGACTGCCTGGGAGGGAGAGGGGGGAGAGGAGAGACAGGGAGATGGAGAGAGAAAAGAGAGGGGGAGAGGAGAAACAGGGAGGATAGAGAGATCAAGGCAGAGCAGGAGCGGCAGGATCCAGGCAGGGCCGTGGAGAAGGTTCTGGATCTAGGAGCAGTACCAGGCCTTGGGAGGGTGGGGGTAGGAGATCCAGCAACATGCTCCGGAAGTGCTGCACAAAGATGGAGGAGGAGAGCTTCGTGGGAGAGGGCGAGTTAGTGCTGTACCGGGCATGATGAGTGAGCCCCCCCTGCTCTGAAAGTTGTTGTTCAAGGATCTCCCCCAGCAATCTAAACCTGACTAGGTTGGTCCAGGCAGAGCCTGAACAGTCCTAACTAGAGGCTTCGTCAAAAAAGAGGGTTTTAAGATTTAAGGGTTTAAAGTCTACTCTTAGCCTGGCTTCCTCTCATTCTGTCCGACCTTCTCAGGCCGCAGTTTCAGGAGATGCTGATTCTGTGTGAGGGTCAGAGGTTCTGCCAGGGCCAGAACCATACTGCTGGGCTTCGGTCTCCTCTCTCCAGGGAGCTCACATTCCTTGGTCAAAGTGTTTGTCTCCACAGCGGTACAGAGAAGCCTGCAGGATCACGGCACTGGGAGCACTGGGTTCCCACCTCTGATTTAGACTGAGCAACATTCAAGAGACCTTGTGAAAACCATAACTAATTAACAAAAAACCAGACAAACCAGTGGCACCAGGACCGAAACCACGAGCAGTGAGACAAGACACAAAAGCAAAGGCAGGCATCCTAACGGTTTTCTCTCATCTTCAGTCGAGGAGGAGTTAAAACAGCCCCCCGAAGCGTAACCGTCTCTGCAGGATGATGTCAGGTGACTTCAGCAGCATTTCTGGCTCGCCATTGTGAGACGAGGAAGTCATGAAAACCCCAGCTGTGGAGGAGTGAATCGGATTTTCAGGTGATGGCAGCAGTTGAGAAGTGGAAAATGCATTTTGCAGGTGTTTCGGCACGGAATTGAAAAAGTAAACATGTGCAGCGACAGTAATAACAGTAATAATAACAGTAATGAACACGACGTAGGTGGTGGAGGTGCTAATGTTTCCTGATCTTTATGGCTGCCATGAGACACGTTGCAAAACCTACATGTGCAATTGAGGCGATTAGCTGAATTTGCAGCTTGCTGATTGTGCACAGAGAGTGTGTGTGTGTGTGTGCGTGTGTGTGTGTGTGTGTGTGTGTGTGTGTGTGTGTGTGTGTGTGTGTGTGTGTGGCAGACAGTGGTCTTGATGAAACTGTGTCCACATCCAAATATTGACTCCATTTTCAGACCGCAGGCCATTTCAATTACCGCAGCTGCTGCTCGACAAACCATTGTCTCCATCACATTTCCATATTTACAAAGTCGTTTCCTCATAGATGGATTCGTTCTGTCTGCCTGTGAGGGACTGAAATTTTATAATAACCTTCGACCGAGGGACATGAGAGCATGGAGGGGGGCAGTAAAATGTGAATGGGAGTGATAGAAAAAGGGCTTGTCTGTCTGCCTTTCCTTTGATTCTGGTCTTTGATTCTGTACTTTCTGGTTCTTTTCACTCTAATTAGTTTTTTTGGGCAGAAAACATTTTCACCTCTTTAAACCATTGTCTGTCCAGTTATTGTGACGTTCAATGGTTCCTCTCTGTTGTGTTCTACTTTTCTAATTTGGCCGTCTGACAAAGCCAGAGGTTTGCACATGTGATGTATTTGTTCATTCACAGCTCCCAACAGTAACGTTCTACTTACACATAAAAGATTTTAGGACACATTTGGTTGGTTTGCGTTGCTTTTACACAGGTTTATAATCTTTTTTCTACAGCCTACATTAGTTGTGTCCTGCTCTGGTTTCTTCTCTGGTTTACTCTTCTCTGCAGCTTCTGTAAGACTGCCGCCCTCCAATAAAAATAACAATGAGACTAAAAACGCTAACAGTAGCACCAAGTTTAATAATACAATAGTAGTAGTGTCAGTACCTCGTCCTCCCACAGTTCATCTAGTAAATAAGTCAAGAGGTGTTAATAATAATAACCTTATAAAAATACACAGCAGTAAATACTCAGAAACAACTAAAACAGTTAGATGTGGTCTGTTGAACATACGATCTCTACGGTCTAAATCTCTTCTAGTTAATGATTTAATAACAGATCATCTGTCTGATATTTTCTTTCTCACAGAGACTTGGTTGCAGGATGAAGAATATGTTAGTTTAAATGAAGCAACTCCATCAGGTCATATTAACTATCATGTTCCTCGAAGGGCAGGCAGAGGAGGTGGAGTGGCAGCACGACAGGAAGGTTTACTACAGCAGGTGTCTCTCTGAAGATACCAGAGACAGATTTGTAGCTGAAATTGCAGCGGTGCCCCCTCTAGCGCCTCCTACTGGTGCAACAGATCATTGTGATGTAAATGTTACTCCTGCAGATATTGACTGCTTTGTCAATGACACTGCAGCCACACTGCGTATAGTTCTAGATTTGGTTGCCCCACTGAAGAGAAGGTTCACACACCATAGAAGACTGGCTCCGTGGTATCACACACATATCCGAACCCTTAAGCAGGCATCAAGACGGATGGAGAGGAAGTGGTATTCAGCCAGATCAGCTGATTCCCAAAGCGCCTGGAAAGAGTTTATTAACATATTAGAAGGCCCTCCGTAAAGCCAGAACAGCTGACTACACTTCATTAATAGATGTAAACAAGAACAACCCGTTTTCTGTTTAACACCATAGCAGGTTGACAAAGAGTCACAGCTCGGTTGAGCCTTCTGTTCCTGCAGCTCTTAGCAGTGAAGACTTTATGAGTTTCTTCACCAATAAAATCACTAACGTTAGAGAAAAGATCGATCAAGGTCACTCCATGACAACTGATGAGCTGCCCTTGTTAGCAACTCCATCTAGTCCTGATCCACCTCTGGACAGCTTCCTGCCCATAGACCTCCTTGAGCTGACCTCCAGCATTAATGGATCTAAAGCAACCACATGTCTCCTGGACCCCATCCCAACTAGGCTTTTCAAGGACGTCTTTCCTCTGATTGGGGCGTCAGTATTAGATCAGATCAACTTATCTTTGACAACAGGTTATGTACCTCAGGCATTTAAAACTGCTGTTATCAGACCTTTACTTAAAAAACCTTCACTTGACCCAGGCGTCTTAGCAAATTATAGACCGATATCCAACCTCCCATTCATCTCTAAGATACTTGAGAGGCTGGTTGTTAGTCAGCTAACCGACCACCTAAACAGGAATAGTCTATTTGAAGTGTTTCAGTCTGGTTTCAGAGCTCATCATAGCACAGAAACAGCACTGGTTAAAGTCACTAATGACCTCCTCATGGCATCAGACTGTGGACTTATCTCCGTACTGGTTTTACTGGACCTCAGTGCTGCCTTTGATACTGTAGATCACAGCATTTTATTACAAAGATTACAACATGAGATTAGGATCACAGGGACAGCTCTAGCCTGGTTTAAATCTGATCTATCAGATCGATTTCATTCTGTTCATGTTAATGATGTTTCCTCTGAGTGTACAAAGGTTCATCATGGTGTTCCACAGAGTTCAGTGCTTGGGCCAATCCTGTTCACTCTTTACATGCTCCCTCTAGGAAATATTATTCAGAGACACGGCATAAATTTTCATTGCTATGCCGACGATACGCAGCTGTATTTATCCATGAAACCTGATGAAACAGAGCCGTTAGCCAGACTTCAGGCATGTCTCAAAGACATAAAAGACTGGATGACCTCTAATTTCCTACTTTTAAACTCAGACAAAACTGAAATCATTGTTCTTGGAGCTAAACATCTGAGGACTAGATTACCAGATAGCATTCTCTCTTTGGATGGCATTACTTTGTCCTCCAGTACGGCTGCCAGGAACCTGGGAGTTATCTTGGACCAGGACATGTCATTTCTCCCTCATATTAAACAGGTTTCTAGGACCGCCTTCTTTCACCTCCATAATATTGCCAAGATCAGGAGTATCCTGTCACAGAGTGATGCTGAAAAACTGGTCCATGCTTTTGTTACCTCTAGACTGGACTACTGCAACTCATTACTGTCAGGATGTCCAGATGATTCCATTAACAACCTGCAGCTGATCCAGAACACTGCAGCCAGAGTTCTGACAGGAACCAGCACCAGGGAGCAGATCTCCCCAGTTTTAGCTTCTCTTCACTGGCTTCCAGTCAAATCTAGAATAGATTTCAAGATTCTCCTTCTAACATCTGAAGCTCTCAGTGGACTATCTCCATCATACCTGCAGGATCTCATAGTTCCGTATATTCCTAAAAGAACCCTCAGATCACAGAGTGCAGCTCCCAGAATTTATCAAAGCAGACTGGGAGGACGAGCTTTTAGCTATCGGGCAGCTTTACTGTGGAACCAGTTACCAACCTGGGTCCGAGAGGCAGACACCACGTCTGCCTTTGGGATCAAACCTAAAACCTTCTGTTCAGTGAAGCGAACAGTTAGCCACAAAGTGTGTAGGGCTGATAGATCTAGTTCAGTCAGTTCTCTCAGCTACAGCTAGAATAGGCTCATCAGACTCTTATTCTTCAGCTATGCTGCTATAGGCCTACGCTGCTGGGGACACAAACATGATCCACTGAGTAGTTCCCCACCTCCTCAACACCAACCACTCCCTCACCTCCTCTCCTCTTCTCTTCTTTTCCTCTCCTTTTCCTCTCATCAGGATTATCAGTGTGTCCAGTCTTCCTTGACGTTCTATCTCTCTCCCCCTCTTCTCTCTCTCTTTCTGCAGGTCTTCCATCTCCAGACCTTTGGGCTGCACAGATCTCGACCTCTGACAAACCCAGGATCCACTGTCAGCACCTGCCTATGCTGGTCCCTTTTTTTATTAAAACCTTCCTATACCATTCCTCTTTTTATAACAACCTGCTATGCAATATTATGTATTATATATATTATGTCTGATATGTTTGTATTTCTATGACTGTATCTGTTCTTATGATTGTATCTGTTCTCCCTCTCTCTCTCTTTATTCTCTCTGTCCTGTCTCCTTCTTCGTCTCCTCCTTTACCCTGCTGATTTTCAGCAGGATGGTTCATCCTTGTCAGCCTGGTCCTGCTCACGGTTTCTTCCTGTTAAAAGGGAGTTTTTCCTGCCGCTGTGCTGACCTGGGGGTTCCGGCTCTGGGTTTCTGCCTCTGTGAAGCACCTAGAGACTATTCTTTTTGTAAAAGGTGCTATAGAAATAAAATTGAATTGAACTGAACTGAATTTCCACCCAGAACCGCCTCTAGAGCTAAGCAAGAGCTCCCTCCCCCCAAATAAAAAAAAGCAATCTTTCATTATTATTATTGTCATTATTCTGCCTCTCGCCCCTTGACAGCTGGGATAGGCTCCAGCAGACCCCTGCGACCCAAAGTTGGATAAAGCAGGTACAGAAGACGGATTGATGGATGGATGCACATTATCGTGGGGAAACACTGTCATTGATCAAACTTGTATTTTAATTGATCAGACTTATTTTTTAAAACGTATATTTCCTCTGTCAACAAATGTTTCAGCCACACACGTTTCTATTCTATCAACTGTGAAGATGTGGTTGTCATGAATAAGACTCTCCAGTAGAGGGCGATAAAACCACAAAAACGTTTAAGGATTTTTATGAATTGGCTGTTTACCAAAACTGTCTTGACATTTAAAAACAGCAATGATGCTGCAGCTGGTTTAAACTTTCATTTCTAACAACGTACCCACCTTCAAGTGAAGCACGAGCTCCTCCCTGTGTGAATGTCTTTTTCCTCAGTCACGCTCCGGACTCTCGGATGCCATGTCTGCTACCTCTGCAGCCTCAGACTGCTGATTGGTCAGACGCTGGTCGTTGACAATCGTCGTGACGACGTGTGCGGTGTCAGATTACAGCTGCCTCAGCGTGCGTCTCATATTGAGCACAGCTGCTCAATTACGCAATTTTGCACACATCTCCCAAAATGGGGCCCAACGCACAGCGCGAGTTCCGCGTACAGGGAGGCGCCAAACATGCACATCAGGTTGTTTGGAGACTCTAGGTTGTCTCTGGGCGTGAGAGGATGGCATCTCCCACCTCTCCTGGGTGCCTGTCACCCAGGACCTGCTGGGAAGGGCTGCAGCAGCCTCTGCCATCATCATTAGGTATAAATCTGTTCAAAAAGGTGACTTGGAAATGGATGGATGGTGAAAGGAAATGGATGGATGCAGAATTCACTGTAAACCTTGAAGAGGTCAATTAGAAATATCATCGTAATATGATGCAAACTCGTAGAAATGTGCTTTTAAAGGCAACACTTTACATCCGCGAGGTCTCGAATAGCGGCTCAGCTAACATTCTCCTCTCGCCAGCCTCTGAAGCTGGCTTTGCTTGGCAGCTTATTTCAGTTCCACAAAGGCTCTTGAAGAAGAGCCCGTTACTCTCCTCCAGCCCTGCTGTTGTGTGGGTAGCCCACAGAGGACGCTCAGAGGACAAACGGGACACACCCCTGATTTGACATCTGAGAAGAATGTGGGGAGAACAGCAGTTAGCAGTGAACTGTAGCGTTTGGAGAGTCAGCATGTGAGGATCATCATTTGCTCCTGAACAGGATTATTTGATGACTGTTTCTTTACTTTGGTGCGGCTCGTCATGGATTTAACGCAGTTGCAGTGCAGGTTGCGTTCTTCTCTTTGCTACTGTCAAAAAAACACCGGAGCAACACAATCACAATCAATGTTGTGCAACCTAAAGAATCATTCCTTTCAAACACAGAGGCTTTGTCCAGCGTGGTCGGTATCGTACGACACGTCAGATACATCCTCCTACAGAATCCTAGAAACTATCAGAACTGGTCCCATCTGATCAGAACTGGGACCAGAGTAAAATCTGTATAATAACAACTGACCATGCAAAAGAAGCCTGACTATACTGCCGTCACACTATAGTAGAGCCACTACTGGTGGACTATGCAGATGCAATATTAAAAAAGAATATTACCCTGGCGGGGTGAGGAAGAGTCAAAGGAGAAAGGTAAGGCCTTCGTTTGTGATATGGGATGGAAGGAGGGAGCTGCCACGACACCTTCTTAACAAGTTTGCTTGTTATTTT
Source organism: Pao palembangensis (assembly GCA_015343265.1). Taxonomy (NCBI): domain Eukaryota; kingdom Metazoa; phylum Chordata; class Actinopteri; order Tetraodontiformes; family Tetraodontidae; genus Pao; species Pao palembangensis. Next base: position 13,023,275 of record CM027093.1, on the reverse strand, counting down.
TCCTGCTTGCTTGCTCAGCTAGCCTGGCATGAACGTTAGCTAGCTCAAGATGCGTCACCTCCCAGATCGCCCATCACACCGGCAGACCTTTCCATCCGCATTTTTCATTTTGATTGGCTTTTATTTTTAACGTTCACGTACGGGAGCACGAGGGCTCGGTCTTTTCTCTCCACATGGCCACAATCAAGTTTTAGCTTCATATTTTTAAACGAAGGCAGGTGAGTCCACGAACGTAGCCGTGCTCAGCTGACACGCTTTAAAGGGGGAGAAAGGTTGACTGCTCCTGCTGACACGCAGTTTTTCTGTTCCTTAATGAGAGCGTCGGCACGGAGCGAGCATGCTTGTAGGCTCAACAGCTGCTATCAGCAGTTAGCCTGGCAGCCTCCACGCTGCTCGATAACAAGACCGAGATAACGAGCTCTTTCACCACTTACACCGATTTGGAGAGAGTTTCACTTTTCTTCCCCCCAAAGAAAATGAACAATTTAAAAGTGCCCCCAGCATCCATCCTGCATGAGACAGATTCACGACACATACCTGAAGCATCATAGCAGGAAAGGCGAGCTAAAAAGAGGTAAATTCCACACAGAGAGGCTCCCACTAATGTGGCTTATCTTTCAGCCTCCATTAGTGGAACCGAGCCACGCTTCCGCTGGAACTCTGGACGAAAAAGGAAATATTTTTCCGAGACGGCGCCTGGTTCGGTCACGGTTCAAATCGTTGGATATGACAATGTAGGGCAATATAGCTCAGCTCAGAGTCACGGCTGAAAGTCCTGACTGAGGTCAGTAAATACAAACAGGTGACGTCTCCATTCTGACCCTCGATGAGCTTTCTGACAAATATACGACGGCTGGAAGGAAGAGAACATTTCATCAGCTGAACCCTCCATCCATGCTTCAGCACCACTCATATTCACATCTCACAGGCTGCTTTACTCGTCCGGTTCCTTCTGAGTTGCTAAGAAAAGCCGTTGGTCTCGTCTTGTTTTACGTACACATGCCTTGACAGAGAAGTGCACAACACAGTTTTAAAACAGCCCCAACAGGGCAGCCCCTGCACCAGGAAACCAGCCTGCACACCCTAAAGATGGTTCTGAGTGCAGAGGCTTAAAACCAGCCTCTCCATCCTGAAATTAGCCTCTCCATCCTGAACCCAGCCTCTCCACCCTGAAACTAGCCTCTCCATCCTGAACCCAGCCTCTCCACCCTGAAACTAGCCTATTGCAGGCAATGCAAGGAGGCCTTATTTGTTCATACACAAGGCAACTCAATGTGCTTTACATTAAAACATTACAACAAACCAAACTTCATGATTAAATAATTTGGATTTAAGAAATAAGGAACAAGTCCAGTGTGGTTAAGATGCTTAAAGACAGGTCTGATCATCAGCAGATGAAAAGAGAAACACCTTCAACCTTCAACACTTCCATTTGGAGCTGATTTCAGATCTGTGTACAGTTTCTTCCACTTCTTTTTAGCATAAAAGCTAAATGCTGCTTTGCCATGTTTGATCTGAGCTGTGGGCTCAACTAGCTGACCTGAGTCAGAGGATCTTGGAGCTCTACATGGTTCAAATTCTAACTGTTAAAAGTTTACTGGTCTAACTGGACCAGTAAAAGACCTTTAAAGTCCATTCTATACTGGCCTGGGAGCCAGTCAAGGACTTTAGGACCGGGCTAATGTGTTCTGATGGTTTTGTTTTGGTCAGAACTCGAGCTGAGTCCGGTCAGAAGGCCGGTACACTAGTCCAGCCTGCTGGAGATGAAAGCAAGGTCCTGGTTTTCCTGATCCTTTCCAGACATAAAGGCCTTTAGTCTGGACGTTTTTGAGCCGTTCTGGTCCCTGATTGGACATGAGTGCTGAAGGTCAGAGCTCACCCAGGTTTCAAACCTTCGGTTTGGTCCTCATTTAGTTGCAGGAAACGTTCTGATGTTTAACTTTACCTTTAGATCTAAACGGTGACTCGGGGACCCTGTTGGCCCCGTTGTCTGGGAAAAGTGGTGGATAAATTTGTGTTATCGGCATAACCGAAACATTTGTGTTCTGTAGGATTAGGCTGAGAGGCAGCAAATAGAGACGGAACACCAGAACAAGACGTGTGTGTGTGTGCGTGTGTGTGCGCGCGCGAGCGAGCATTGCGGGGAGTGAGTTCAGCACCCTGAGAGCCTGATGGAAAAAGCTGCTTTTCAGTCTGTTTCAACTGGACCAGAAGCTGCGGGATGGAGGGGCCAGGGCCAGGGCGGGGGAGGGGGGGGGGTTCTGTCAACGCTGGGCTGCACAGCTGATTCCTGCTCTCCCAGTTTTGGTGTGTATTTTGTCAGACTTGGCTTCGTCCCCACACTTCATTTTCATCAAGTGTTGGTGAAGAGCTTTTGCTGCTGCGTTGAGCTTCTAATTCAGCCTCCATTTGTGGGTAACAGCGTCGTCCCTCAGTTCACAATCGCTCACTCAGCCTGGCTGGCAAGCTGATTGGAGCCCGAGGCTGAAGTGCACCAGTCTGGCCATTATGGAGCAGTAAAACTGTGCTGAGCTGCACAGTAACTGCTGAGCACTTTAGGGTTTGGCGAGGGGCTGCGCGGAGCGCCCTGGAGAGAAGCGTTTAACCTTTAACTGCTTGCCTTCGTGTCTCTGGTCACAGGCTGGAGTTGTGCAGAGCTCTGCTGCCTCTGCCTGGGAAACCAGACAACAGCACGGCCCAAAGATGCACCAGCGTCACTCTTCTCACTTCTTTCCTCTCAAGGGTTTATCTGCGCTGTCTAACTGCTGTCAACCTCCAGCAGTTCATTTAGCAGGGAGGAGAAAACGACTGGGAGCATGCTGGCAAAGAGAAGATCAGCTGAGGAGGAAGGAACACACCAACACTCTGGTGGAAGCTCCAGAAAACACCCGACAGGAAATCATCTTAGAGGGAGGAGCTCCACACCTTAAAAAACCGATTCAAAAGGCGCTCTGGCTAATATGCTGCTCAGGACCAGGACCCAGGACTGGTTCCAGTGGAGCACCACTGGAGGTAGACTCATCACACAGAGGAGCAGCAGATGTGGCTGTCACACACACACACACACACACACACAGAAGAAAGAAGTGAGTTTTGCTTGTGTTGAGTGTGTAAAACACTAAAGAACTGACTGTTCTTGCATTAATCACCTAATCTTTTCTACAAAATACAGCACACAATGGATGTCCTGGACCTTTCAGCCCGTTCCCGTCGACACAAAAACTCCTTGAACATTTTCTTCCGGAACTCCAAATTCACTAATTAAAAATATTGAAATGCACGAGAAATAAGAAGCAGAGTGTTAGGAAGAGAACAGGCTGGCTCGTTCTTCCAGGGGAAAGGTAAATCTGTGTGGAAGTGAACAAGGTGCTGCCATGGCGATCGCAGCCCAGATGACACTCAGCACGGGGTGCGAACAAACTGCACAGAAGGCTGCTGGAGCTACACACGTCAATATGGAACACAGTAGTAATGTCACAATAACACGTTACAGCTGAGGCAGACGCGCAGCCTTGGAAACCAAAAGCCACTCAGCGGCGCCAGGAGCCGTGTGGAATCACTTTAAAAGGAGCAGCGGAAATCAGTGGAAAATCTCAACTTTAATCTGGATTTTCACAGCAAAATTCCGCCACAGACCTAAATGATCGGGGGAATCCTTTCTGATATTAGATCCCAACGCTATTTAGAGCCCTCTAAATGACTGAGGAGGGGACAGTTCCCCGGAGCTCAACTCTCGTCACTATAAATGGCGCTGGATTAGGTTTTGGCTTAGTTTGTTGGGGAGACTCCAGCAACATGCCAAAAAGGGGCTTTCAGAAGTCTTTATAAAGTGTTTCACATTAGCTAAACGCGCTATATGATTACCGTTAACCCTAGCAGAATTTCCATCAACACTGAGACGCCTACAGTTGCCAATTCTGTAAAACCGTTCATTCCACAGTGACGGGACACACCAGTGTCATGGAAACGCTTCAAGTGGAATTCTTTGTGATCTTGTGGCAGTGAAAAGCAAACTTGATCTTGGGCGATTCTCATCCAGCAGGCTCACATACTCTGTCAAACACCCGCCATCAACAGGAGGCCTTTACCACAGTCTTGTGGAAGATTTATTCAAAAATGTTCCAAGTCAAAATGAAAATTGCATGAAACAGTTGCCTTGTTACAGAACAGTGCGCCTGTTGCAACAGAACAACAGCACCTGTCATTAAACGTGTTAGTGATGCATACATAAGGCTGACACACAAACACATTTATTCGTCTCAGAATTTAAGGTGCAGAGCCTAAGGGATCTGTGTGTGACATAAAGCAGTAACCTTACCATTTAGCAGATATGACATGAGCATTCTGTTGACTTGTATTTCTCTCCTCTAAACATCTAGGAAGTTTTTCTCCAATAAAAATATTTTTTAAAATGATCATCACAGTGCAATAAATAAAGAAGACTTATCCACCCTAGTTACACCCTCCCACACTGCCTCTGCTTGTTTCATGCCGACCTGAGATCTACTCTTTGACCAGGGGTCACTGGAGTGGATTATCGAACTCATGGCTGCTATACGATAGTCTCCCAGCAGGGGGCGCCATTACACTGCTCGAGGAAGCTTTGAAACAACATTCAAAGGTTTGTTAAAACTATTGAGGATGATGCTCGTTTTTTTTAAATGCATATATGACAATTCTACTTCAGGGGTTCATCAATTTAGGTAAAGCTGACACTGGTTAATCTTTGAAGTTTCATTCCTTGTTTTAGGGCATATTACCAACCGATCCTCAAGCATCCTGCTGTGGCTCCTCTGTCCATCTGAGGGATGTAGCTCACGTCTCAGACTGCTACATCATGGAACACAAGCTCGTCCAGTAACTGACTTTGTTAAGTAAAGAAGGACAGTTATTAAAGTTGTACAATAAATACTGAGTCGTACTTCTTTCCTTCTGGTCTGTCCACAGAGGGCTTACAGGACGCGATAAACAGGAAGCATGTATTTTGGTGTTGATGTGATAATATCACTTGCATTTAGTGGAAATGGCGGGGGGAAAAAAAAGTGTGGAGAGACCCTGGTGCAAATCCACCCGTTGCTCAAACTGAAATGTGTGACTGGTCTCCCAAATGTATCCAAATGCTCAGAGCCGCATGAAACAGACAAACTCACTAGAAAATCCTCTTTAGTCAACTGAAACAGTATTTGCGAGGGGCAAATGGCCAAACCTAGACAAAAAAAACGCTAATGTGGCTGTGATTTCACGACTGCTGTGCTGCAGGCATGGAATGCTACCTCACATAAATGCTAAACGTCTCCTAAGGTAACAGACGGCCACAGCCGCCTCCTGTAAAGTGCAGCAATGTAACCTAATGATGGGATGAGTGGGTGGACGTAGCAGAGACCTCCCCTTACTGTTCTTCTAAATCTCTACTCCTCTTTTTATCTCTGGAAATAACATCTCTTTTCCAAGGATGTCTTCAGCATATTATTAAACGTAACGCACGAGGCCCACAGATGTGACAGACATGGGTGCTTTGACACCTATAGCAAAGGTGAAAAAGATCAATAGATCCACCTCCAACAGTCAGTATGCATCCATGTATCTCCAGGAACAAGTCTGAGAATCTGGGGGCTGATGTGTGGGTGTAACAGAACCTCTCACCGCCGACTCCGCTTCCCAGCCTTTAGAAGTTGAGAGAAAAAGACCATCTCAGGTTTTCCATCCCTCACACAGGCCAAGTTCAAAGTCCCGGCCCGTCAGGCCTGGAAGATGCACCAGGAACAGGAAGCGAGTCCTCTCCAGCCTGGGAGCTTTCTGGTTCTGCCGTTGGCATACTCCATCCATGAAGAAAACCAGGCCACTCCAACAGAAACCCACCCAAATTTGTCTCTTTTTCATCTCCCATTTTAAAAAGCATCCTCACGTGCATACAAGCGTCTCTTGGAGGCACGAGAGTTGTGAAATGAGGCATCCATCGCAGAACGACGAGAAGTGTTGCAGCGCACGTGCGTATGCATGTATGTTTGGTGGCAGTGTTACCATATGTGGGATTCACAGTGAGTCATTTTAATGACACCCACTCCTCCACCCAGTCGGCGATAGTTCATCCCACCGTACAACCTGGGAACATGGATAAAGGAATTCAAATGTGGGGACAATTGACGTACCTTAAAAATGGAAACAAATCTGGTTGTTTGGAATATCAACATTCTGTAGTCGTTTTCAGTGTCCAGGATCCTCGAGTGGCAAACATGAGTCACGCTTAACAGACATCAGTCACGGATCACTACAGCCGCTACACCAGGGGTGGGCAATTCTTTAGCCTGAAGGGCCACATGGGGTCTTAGATCTTGATGAAGGGGCCAGCCAGGTGGTGCAGAAAACTAGGATCAGGATCAGAGGTTAGCTAAAAATCCTGCTTGATGGACTATTGACTGAGAAAATATGTTGAAAAGCCTGTAAACTGGTCCAACTAGAGATGGATGATGAAGCGCCAAATGAAGTGTGGCCCCACCTTCTTGAGAGGACATGTTAGCATGCTAGCTGAAGGGGGGGTCTGAACCTTTTTCTAACTAATCAAACTGACAACCCTCTTCTTTTGGCTTTTGGAGAAATTATGGTGAAGGCTCTGTGGGCCAGATTAAATAGCTCATTGGTCCACATGTGGCCCCCGGGCCTTAGTTTGCCCACCTCTGTGCTATTCAGTGCAAAGTTCTATTTTAGCATCACAGGATCTTCAATCTGTGAATGGAAACTCTAATTTAAACATAAAAGATGATGTCATTCATCGCAGATGAGCTCATCCTTGAACAAATGAGCACCTTACCGCCATGTGTTGGCATCAGGGTCATAGACTTCGATAGTTTTCAGATATGTTGTTCCATCAAAACCTCCCACCGCCATCAGCTGACCGTTCACCACAGCTAAGCCCACCTACACACACACACACACACACACACACACACACACACACACACACACACACACACACACAGACTGCAAATGAATCTGAACCTCTCCCCCAAATCCCAAACATGCAGAGAACAACAGGAAAGCTTCAGTATAATTACTTCAAGCACATCTACTTATTGGCAACACCCTCAAGCCGTAGCCATGACAACGACACACTCACCCCACTCCGTCTGGAGGTCATAGCCACCACCGGAGACCACTGGTTGGTCCTGGGGTTGTAACGCTCGGCGCTGCTCAGCTCCGTGGTGTCATCTCTGCCCCCAACAGAGTAAATCATGTCCTGATAGACGGCACAGCCGAGGTGCTTCCTCCTCGTTCCCATCGGGGACACCGTGTGCCAGCGGTTCTCTTGAGGGTTGTAACGTTCCACTGAAGAAAGAAAGGCGTGAAAAAAGAATGTGAATATTAATTACGTTCAGACCACAGGGTCAACGCATGCATTTCTGAACAAACTCAGCCAGAATCTGTCTTTGAGGACTGTGTCATCGCTCCATCACAGAAATAAACCTGTATTCAAAGGCGACGTCCCGTCAGAGCCTCCTACAGCATACAAGAAGCCCCCCAGCACAGCCACAGCCACGCCCAACCTCCTGGTACTCATTGAGGCCACACGAGTCCATTTGTTCTCCTTGGGATCATATCTACAAAGAAAAGATGGGCCTTCTCTGTGATACCAGTTCAATCCGTTTAATTCACAAAGCTGTTCTTGTGGTTGAACTTTCCCAAGAAAAGGAGCAGAGATACAACAGTCGGGTCCATTTCTGTTGGGATAACAAACTAAATTTGATGCGAGAGGCTGATGGAGAGTTTATCATCAGCCTGACACAGACACAGACTGAGCGAAAGCCCAGCAATATCAGCCCGTGTCTGCCATCTTTATTCAGACAGGAGAAAACAATGACGCAGAACATTTCCTCACGTAGTCGTTGCTCCACAAGTTTCAGCCTTTTTGCGAGGCAAGACACTGTCCTGCTCAGATGATTAAACTGTTATCATCATCAATAATATATATGAAGCAACACCACTTTAAGGCTATCATTACATTCATTGTTGTCATAAAGACTGACCCATGTGAATATTTGTTTTTTCTGCTCACATTTCTCTTTGCACAATGTGTGTATTGAGTATTTTACACTATATAGTTTCTTTTGGTTTAACATGATTATTGTGTAGTAGCAGTAGTAGTGGGTCTTTCATTTTTATTCTAACATTCCTTGTATTTTTGAGCATTCCGGGCCAAAAAAAGATGTTTCTGATGCTACTAGGTCAATTATTCAGGAGGTGATGTAACCCATGGAAATGGTGGAAGAGTAGACAGACATTCTGACTGATACCTTTCTACAATGTTGAGGCATGAAACTCCATCCTGCCCCCCTACGGCGTACAGGTAACCACCAAGCACAGCTACTCCCACACTGGTACGACAGGTACTGGTGGGGGCCACATCGCTGCTCCACTGATTGGTTTTAGGATCATATCTGGAACAGGAAAGATGGAAGGCGGAGAAGTGGTTTTAACTGCCTCAGAAACACGGAGGCTGAGCAGCAGAATGCAACTGCTCACCTCTCCACAGAGTTGAGGTACGAGGAACCGTCGTGACCTCCCACAGCATACAGCAAGTCATCAAGGACACTGACGCCCACTCCGCACCGCCGCTTGCTCATTGATGCCACCATTCGCCATTCGTTAGTCTGTGGATCGTAGCGTTCTACACTGGAGATGGCATCGCCGCTGCACCAACCACCAACTAGGAGACAAGCACCCAGGAGGGCATCACCAGAGAGGAAAGCGCTGGAACTTTCACAAAGATCATCGCAGCTCTGCAGCTCTCACACCGGGGAAGTTTTGAATCACGCCGACCTGCAAACAGGACCTCTCCGCAGCGGATTGGCTTCCTGGGCCTGGTTCTGGGTCCCTGCATTAGTGGCCTTTCTTGCGGCAGCAACAGGTAATTCTTGGCTTCGTCAACCAAGTCTCTGAAAAACAGCGTCCACGATAATGTTGAGAGACTGCTGGTATTTTCTCTTACGGCAGCGGTCCCCAACCCCCGGGCTGCGGACTGGTACCGGTCCATGGGTCATTTGGTTTGGGCCGCACAGTAAGAATAAATAAATTGCATTACTTTGTTTTATTTATTATCTGAAAGTGAACGATTTTTTATTTTGAAAAATTACTGGATTCTCTTCATTATATCCATCTATGGCTCACTGTTAATGCATGTTTATTATTATATTTAGAAAATACCACAGTTTTTATGCCGGTCATATCATGTTCTTTTGTTGTATTTATCCACCACACCTTATAGGCCGGTCCCTGAAAATACTGTCTGACATTAAACCAGTCCATGGCGCAAAAAAGGTTGGGGGCTGCTGTCTTACAGGGTTCAAGAGTCAGGAGAACAATGTGCCTGAGAACTGAAAGGACGGTGCGCCATTTGACTTCTGGGAAAGTAAAAACTTCTGAACCCACCTGCACTCCTCATCACTTTTAATGAGAGGGTCCGACCCAACGGTGCCCACCAGGAACTTGGGGCTGAGGAGTGGCAGACGGACATGCTGCAGCACCTGCAGATCCCATAGAACCCGTTACATCACACAGCAGAGGTCTCTTTGGGTACTCCGTCATGTACCGGAACCAGAACTGGTGCATATTTCTTCAGCTAACCTGAGGGAGCTGTGGTCGGCGTTCCTGGATGCTGTACTTGACCCAGGCCATCACAGCGTTAAAAACCTGCTCCTCACTCCGGACGTTGAGCTCATCACTGGAAATGATATCAATCAGCTGGTTGGCAGGCAGCAGCATGAATTCTTCACTTTCCATGACCTGTGACATCAGAGCAGTGTGTCAGCAGCCCTGACAGGCAGAGAGCGTGCTACATGCTAATGTCTGTTATTCCATCAGATATCTGACAGACATTTTTAAGATAATACATCATAAACACACAACAAATACAGCTATTAGAAGGAACATGGGAAGAAAGGCAGTACAACTTTCTTTACCTCCTGGAAGTTGTGTTGGGTGAACTTATCAGCAATGCGGAGCAGCTCGCGACAGGAGTGTGTGTCTGCAAAGGCCCTGATTCCCAGGCAGTTGGAAGGATCGAGCTGTCTCTTCAGGAATTCACAGCAGGCCTCCTGAATCTCAGCCAGCTGGAGAAGGCAAGCAGCAGGAAGTAGCGTCTGGACGTTTCCCTCCTCAACAGTCACCTGGGGATGGAGGAGACACTCTTCACCTTAGATCATTTCTCGTGCCAGTAATTCTTCCTCTGCCGTTCTTCCTGCTGATCAACGGCTATCATTCTTAACTCCCTCCTCAGCGTTGGCCCTACTGACAGGAACATAATCATTGCTCCATTATCCCCACGCTTTTAAACAGCCAAACTGAAAACAGTCTTTCCTTCACAGATATATAGCACATATATTATAAGCAAGTATGTTTAATTTGTATTTTAGATTATGACAAGACAAGGTGAGTAGATAATATTCAACCACGTGTTCCTCAGATTAAAAGGCGATCGCCGCTGAAACTGAGTAATATTTAAGATTCATTCTCTCAGTGAACATTACACAGCCTCTCTTTGCAATTTATTTCAGTTTAAGCATTTTCTTTCTTGTTTGTAATAGAATAGAAGTACTTTATTTATCCCAGACTTGGGAAATTGACTAATACACTGAAATTTGTAAAAAAAACCTTGGGTAGTTACCTGTGACGTGTAAGCAAAGTCAATAAGCAGCTCCATGGCTCGCTCATCAATATCCCGGATAACCACTTCTGTCTGTCTGCTCTCTGCCAGCTCTCCAGTAAACATCGCCCTGAACAGAACATGAAAAAAAAACCTGTTATTACTATTATTATTGCACCAAATGAGTGAGTAGGACAGAATAACCGCCCCTGGGTACCTGAAGTAGGGGCTGCAGGCCGACAGGATTACACGATGAGCATAAATCTTCTTGGCGCCCACCACCAGCACCACATCACAGAGCTCACGGTGTTTCCTCAGCAGGTTGATCACCTCCAGGGTCTGCCGTGGGTGTTTGTCTGAGATGTAGGGCATGCGTGCTGGCTGGGGGACCCCTTCAGGGAGCTTGTTCGGGTCCCCCAGAGTGCAGCGGCTGGTGATGTCCATTCCAGTGGTGTCTTGGCGTGCGCTGGTGGCCCTAAACATCAGCTGAACAGGTAACTGGCTGATCTTGAATGCAGTGAATTAAGTCCTTTCATCATTAACCTAATTCTAAAAATTTAAAAAAAGTTTTCACTATATAATTGTAAACTAATTGTCAAAAGTGAGTAAAATAGATGAGACAAATAAAATGGAACCTATTCCATACCAGTGCTCCTAAAAGTGCTTAAAAGTGAATCAGACAGTATTAGAATATCAGCATGAACGTTTTTTTGTTGTTTTCTTTAATAATTTACTCTTGTGTTTAATATAGTTCTTTAGGTTATAAGCATTTATCTTTACAGAGTCTAACTCTGACATACGGCTGCTGTCCTGTTACACTCCCTGCTGTAGCGCTGACCGTTTAAAGCGTGCTAAATTTGAAACACACTGACACAACCATGCCTACGCTTGTCCAAGTTGCCTGGAAATGTGAACAGGTCAACAGGTGGTATGCATGTGCATGCCAGGCCATTTTAAAGACAGTCCGGAAGGATTGAATAACATTACACGCTGTTTCCTGCTTCATTTGTTACAGTCAGGCACCAAAGAACATAAAAAAAACACATCAAAGCAATTGTCAAAAAGTTGTATCTGTACCAAGTATAAAGTACACAAATATAACTGAACCAGGTGGGGAGAAAAGTATTATTCAACAGATGGAGCAAAAACACTTATTCTTTTAGAATAACTTTATGCAAAATCAAAGTATGTATAGGGAAGAGTTTATGATGATTAAGTGAGGACGCAACCGGAATTCATCGACAGTTAGAGGAATTTCCTACATGGAAATTTGGGTGGTGTCTTCAGCATCATCTAAATATCCATCCATCCATTTTCTGTGCCTGCTTTATCCAACTTTGGGGTCGCAGGGCATCTAAATATTTAAATCATAAAAAAATATGAACAGCCTACCTGCGCATTGGCTTTGCTTCCATACACTGAGCAGCAATGTTGGGTCCCACACTTTGATGTTAACCTGAAAAGAAAACACAACTTATTATACCCCAATCTGTCTGTCTGTCCATCTACTTTGTTGACTACGGCGGAGACAGTCATTCACTTTAGCAGGTAGGCAACCACAGAGCCTAACAAAAAAATAAATTTAATGATTTAATGGCCCTGCCCAGCATGACTTCAACTCTGAATTTTCTGTACACCGTGGACAACTTTTACACATAACAAAAACAGAAATAGCAATAAAAATGTACAAATACTACTACTGTTCAAAATTAAATAACTATTTTTATGACGTCCTACCTTCCTTTTTCCCCCAAATACTTCTGCAGTTTTGTGTTTTACAGTGGGTCAGCTATCAAACAACTATAGAACAATGTTAACTTGTCGGGATCGCTCAGACATTCACTTTAAATTGAGTTAATTAAAGTTCGAGCAGTCGGCACCTGTTTTAATCTGCATCCAGAGCATAACTTGAGGTATTTGTTGTGGTGTCCAGCAGATAGACACATCCGGATGCGAAATCAGCTAGTTTAGTAGATTATCACAGTTTTAAAAAATAAGCCACAATGAACTTTGTCGGTGAATGTAAAAGTAACAAATGACCGAAATATAGAGAGCGTGTTGTTGTGGGCCAAATTTTAAATGCACTAAATTAAAAAATAAATAAATAAAAATTGTAAGCTAACACGCTAGCAACAGAACACACAGGATATTTGGGAAGCTGTTTAAAAAAGATAAAAGTTCAGGATAGTATCTAAAATAGAATATACAAGTCACTCCCAAAAGAACACATTAGTGAAGCTATACAGAATAAATTCGATGGACAAGAAACCCAAATTAGCCGACATTTAGGATATCTATGATTGCTTCCTATAGCCATCAGATCGGAGAACGCAGGCTAGAAACTGTAACGTTAACTAAATAAGGGCAAACATGACAAAACAATACAGACAAAAGAGTTAGACACCTTTAATTCTAACTTTACCTTATAATTCCATCCCGACGGCCCAAACAAGTCGCCCAGTTGGGAATGTTTACAGTTTGGAATGGTCCGTGAAAGGCTGCTTCTCTTCTGCCCCGTATGCGCATGCCACGCGACACGCGTAACTTCCGGGCACCGTCGTTTCAGAATAATTGTTTGAGATTACGTCATTATTTAAAACGTTTTGATAACGTCAAAGAGAAATCCATATATTATTCTGTTTTTGGTACAGCATTTTTCTTAACTTGGACACTCCTGTATTTCCCTGATTTGGACGTCAGCAAATATGTGCTTTTGCGAAATAGCTGTAGTTTTACCACTTGAATTCAGTCGGGTGTTTTTCGTGCCGTTCCACCACCATGGGCTTGTTTTGTTTTTTTCAACTTGTTATATTTGTCACAAGAAAATTCATTTGTCCCAGCTTTAGCAAAACATTTAGTCCTATTTTCATAAAATACCCAAATGTCAAGTGTGGGTGACCCCCCATATGTAGACTAGGTCTGTTTAGTCCAGTCCAAATTGGTACCGGATGGCAGTGGGATGTCTCAATTTGGAGCTTTAAACAGTTTAAACACCAAATTCGAGCAGATAACGTCCATATTTGTGTTTACAGTTTCACAAATCAAAGAGCAACCCAGATTTCTGTTTCTAATTAGATCTTTTTTGTGCATTTTAAATCAACATAATTGTGTTGTTTTAAGAAAACGTGTTTTCACTGAACTCAGAAAAGTCAGCCGGAAAAAAGCGACAGATTTTGTAGCCGTGAACTTTAATTTTCAATGTTAAGCATCTTTTCGGAGTGTGTGGTTCATACATCCCCATGTGTCATTATCAAAAGAAACATACACGTCATGTCGTTATATTAAAGAATTTCTCATTCCAAATTAAATTTTACTTCTTGAGGACAAAAGACAGGCACACAGAGCAGAAAACAGTTTGTGTGGTTGATAACATAAGCAAATACCATCTCTCAAAATTCACTTCTTTCAAATGTCCATGTTTTGTCCTCAAGAATTTCCATATGTATAAAATGTAAATAACTAAAAAAATAAAAAATTATATTTTCCAACTAAATCTTAACTAAATTCCTGAAAATAAATTACACAAATTCAAACAAACAAATTCATCTGTCAACAAAAGATTTCTGTGTATTTCCACTTCTAAATTCTCTGGCTCCCTCTAAAAATAACTAGATATTTCTTTACCCATCTTGTTTAAATCATCGTATTTTAATCAGCCAGTGGTTTGTCATCATCCCAGCAGCTACTGGTGGAGGACTGGAGCTCAGCTGGGATTGAGCTGCGTCAGCGGAAGGGAAACCAGTGGCTGCAGCAGGAGTGGGTCTGGGTTTTTCACTACAGAAGAGCAGAGTGGGGGAGGGGGGAAGGACACTGGTTTCAATTTCTTGAATTACAATTTCTGAAAGAATATAAAGTGCAAAACGCTTTAAGTGAGCTTGAGTTGGTAACAATAAAGCATAAAACTGTGTTGGTTACAGGAGGTTGTGGAGCTGTGATGTACATGTACAAATCTCTCTATAGATGATGGAGAACCAACTTAAAGGCCATATTAAACCGTTACCATCCATGTAGGTCAGTGTGGTGAGGGGGGATGCATCTGGGGAAATGTAAGCTGTGTACTGCAGATCCTCCATTATCGGCGGCGTCAGCGGGCTGGGGACGAGTGATGTCATCACCGAGCTGGAGGCAGGAGTCGGGCCGATGTATTTTTTTTGACGAGCTCGGCAGTTCTGAAACCAAACCTGGATGGAGAACGGAAGGGATACTTTCTAGTTACAACCCCATTTATTTTTACGGATCTGACTATGAACATATTTTTGGGGATGCCGAGCTTGACAATAACATCCTACATTTATAAAATTAACCAAGAACTGCTTAGTTTTTGCTGTATTTCTGGTGCAGTTTTTATTCCCAATCATGGACCTTCATCTGCATCACAGGACATTCAACTGTTTCTAAACATTTAAACTTAAATGGGTTTAATTTTCCCCCCCAAAAAAATTAAAAACAAACATTTTCAGTCAAGTCTGTTTACTTCTGACTGAAAAAATAAGTTCATCTTCAACCCTCTTAAATTGATACATTCCAAACTGATTACTTCTTAAATCCAAGACTTTGATCTGTTATAAAGTAGAGATACGAGAACAAAGAAGAGAACGGGCTGGTAGTAGTCCCAGAAAAGCAGCTGTACCTGAATGACCCTGCGGCTTAGACCGGTTCTCTCCGACAGTCTCTGAAGAGTCTGAGCATCAGGGTTGCTGTCTTGAGCAAACTGGGTTTGCATCACCTGGACAGAGGAAGGGGCGTTTGCACAGTTTAGTCTAACCGCGATGTGATAGAGGAGAGCAGAAACAGTCTGTTCAAATATCCCTCCGATATTTTTGTCCCAGGATGGACTCGATTAGATCTGTAGTAGCGTCTTATCAGTGTTCCCGCTAAACTATTTTAGCCTTTTGGTGCAGAGTGCCTCCGTTTTCCAGGCTCAGAAGTACCCAACCACTGAAGAGTACTTACTTCTCTACAGTCAGATGGGTTCAGTTGCTTTTAATGTGCAACTCATCCACCTGAAACATGTCTGACGTGAATGTGAAGAGGGATAAGGTTCCAGAAACCCTCTTTTTTTCTCCAGTCACACCAGTGAGTCTGACCTACAGTCAGTCATGAGTAGAGGGTTTTTTCCTCCAAGGGCTTTTAGTTTTGCTTTACTCGCCCAAGTTCACTAAAACTGCAACTCCAGCTGTGCGCACGCACACGCACGTGGGCTAGTTTCTAGTGCACTGTACAGTACCTGTAACTGGTCTACAGTGAAGCTGGTTCTGGCCCTCTTAGCAGGTCTGGCTGTTGAGCTGGACTCCTCTTTATCCACCATGTCTTCGGAGTCTTTCGAATCCTCTGAAAACACAAACATCAGTGTGCATTTGTGTAAATGTAACCTTTGCCACTCAAGTACCATATAGTCAAAAACATTTGGCCCAACTTGGAACTTTATTTTCACAGCTGTGCTGTTGCCAAGAAAGTTCTTTTCATTGTAGTTTTTAACCAATTAAGAACCATCTATGCATCTCACAGATGGAAAGTTTTACCATAAATTGATTCAGACCCCAAATACTGGGTTCCTTTTAACTTTAAAGACAAACCTTCTTGAATGGTCCCATCATGACTGAACCCACTCACCGTTTTTCTTGGCACGTTTGATATTTTCCACCACCATTTCATAGTGCGGCCGACAGAAGACTCTGTTCTCCAGAAGTCCACATTCCTCCCCGGTGGCCAGCTGCCGTTTGCAGGATGAGCAGGAGAAGCAGGCTAAGTGGAAGGTGCTGCCCCGCACACGGCGCACCCAGTCGCTGGAGCCGATGTTCCGGCCACAGCGAGCACATCTGGTGCCGTATCTCCTGAGGCAAACAGCAGAAACCACCAACTGTGAACCTTCTGGTCAGCCAAGACTAATCCAAGCCAAGCCTAAAATCCAAAATCATGCCAATTTCCAGGTTCAGCTGGAACATATTCCAAGATTCCAACCAAGATCATCAGCTGAAGCTCCAGCGTATCACCTTTATAAGTGTGCTTTGCCTTTCAAACCTTTCATTTAAAAAAAAAAAAAAATCCAGTTTCTTACATTAAGACTAGAACTTGAGTGATATATCCGTTAAAATGTTGTGGAAGGGCTGCTAAAACATGTGCAGACAACAGTCCTCAGCTTCTAGTTTGAAAAACTCATGTTTTAATATTTCAAGCACAATAGATCAGGAATGTGAAAATAAAGCAATTCATTAAATGCAAAGTGAAAAATCTGGCAGCATATGGAGATTGTACTTGAACCAGAGTTCAGACATTTCGTTTTTGTCTGGAATTTGTGCAATTTGTCCAAAAGAGACCACAAGGTTCATTTCAGACGGAATCATTAACTGGTTCTAAAATATACACATTTATCAGTCATTTATAAAATCCAGCAGAGCATTTGATTCTCTCGTCTGACCCGATTCAAAGTTCCTAGAACACCCGACTTACCTGAAATAGTCGAGTTTGCAGAACACTTGCTTCTCTTTGATGTAGCAGCTTACATGCCGGCCTAATGACGTCTTACAAACAGTGCAGGAGAGGCAGCGAACGTGCCAACACAGATCATTCACCTGGTGTGGAAATAATAAAATACACGTCATGGCGTTTACCAAGATCATTAGTGACATTCAACTGATTTTAGAGCGCCCCCAACTGCTGCTGTTGCTCTACACATGCAGCACCGTCAGGTTTTCAGTGCAAACATCAACTTTTGCTTCTTTAGCAAAAACACAATGATAATTTCGCTCAAGCCAATTGTCTTTACTTGCTTTTTAGAATAGTAAAAGGCAAGAAAAGACCCCCAAACTCAGACACTGTCGGCTTCAATAATTGGGTCATAGCGCCGACTAGTGACAAAGCTCCGTTTAGCAACGGTGGGAAACGAAAGCCCCCACAAATATTTAATGGCTGCTGGACGCGTGTGTAGCTGTAGTCACAAGTAAAATTTCATAGTAGCTTTTATAGTAAATACTAAGACTTCTCAGTCATATATGCAGATCTGTATAAACATGTATAGTTCCTTGTAAACATTTTTAGATTCCTCCCCAGTGTGAGCACCCTCGGTATCCAAGTACATGTTCCGTATTTGGATACCGAGGGTGCGCTCTTCTGCCACCACATGACTAGAAGAGAGCAGAATCAGTGTTTGGCCAACAGCAGTGGCACAATACTGGATTCTAAGGACCATTAGAAATGTGCCATCTGTGCAATTAATAAAACAGCAGCAATGGTCTAATGCGCGCGCACACACACACATCTGACATGTATCTCTAATTTGATTAGGATGGCGTAAATTTACAGCATTTGCGGTGCGAAGTAGCATAAGCTCAAACACCAATATGAACCATGTATCATTGGTGTGACCTTGAGCAGGTACCGGTCCACTATGTCCTGGCCACAGGAGGTGCACACCGACTTTATAGGCGGGATGGAGGAGGTGGAGGAGGAGAGGGAGGACGGAGAGTAGCTGTCCTCTTCAAAAATATCATCAGGACCGGAGGAACCCTGGTAAAAAAAAAGGCAGAATAACCCAACATGTTAGATAAGTTAGCCACATTTTAACTGCGTTTTAAAACTGTTTTCACCCGCGCCCGGCACTTCGTTATTTCGACTTTTTGTTGTTATACCTACAAACCTTTCTTTACCACACAACAGTCAGAGAATGACCGCTGAAAGACCTACTGTGTCGAAGAAAAAGTCTCCATGCTCTTGCAGCTGAGTGAAAACAGCGTCGTCCGGCTCCCCGTCTGCCCCCGACATGGTAGCAGGAGAGCCCGCAAGCGCACTGACGGTAGCCGCTGGCTAATGTCCCCGCGCATAGCTCCGACACTTGACCCCCAATAAAACCCGGACTAACGGACAAGTGCGCGCACAAGTAATTGATCTTATCCACAACTGGTACAAGGACCATTTTATTATCACATTTGCTGTTAATAAAAACAATAATCTGGGTGTTTAAAACTGGATCATTAGCGGAGCCGCTCCGCGCGCACCTGTAAGTCATGATGGGCGATAATTGGGCACGAGCGCACGTGCACATGATAACAGGTGATTACCGGGACAGGTGGTGATGATGACGGTCATGGTGGTGATCAGCATTAGCAGGAAAGGCTCGTTCAGACCCACGCAGACGCTTCGGTTCCGCGGGGGTCCGAAAAACTGGACCCCCACAAAGTTGACGAAGTTCTGAGAAATTCTCTGTATTTTCATTTTACCTTCTCAGGCTGCGGTCTCGCTGTGCGCTTCATTTCAGTAGTAAATTCATGAAAAAAACTAATGCTGAACCTCAATGACTATGTTTGATCGTCGTTATTAACATTCAATCAGATTATTTTCCGGCTGGTTTGTCTGGTGCCACCAAAGTCCAGAACAAAGAAAGAAACGTTCAGTGCGTTCTTAGGCTTTAGGAAGGATGGAGAATCTCTCTCACTCACCGCGCAGTTGAACATGTTCTGCTCTTCATTCCTCTTCGGACAGATGTTGTGATTCTGGGGGCTGCTCTTCCTCCTCCTCCTCTGGGCTCCAGCCTCCTGCGCGCACACACGGGCCCCAGAGCGACCTTGTTTCTGTGGTCAGGTCGTTTTATTCGGCCCGCTGCGCCTCCCACTCCCACCACGCCGCCCTGCACCACCTCAGGGCTCCAAAGCAGGGAGTTTTGGGAGATTTGAACTTTACCTCCGCTACGTTGGTGAGGAAAATAACAAAGGTTTCGGTAAATAATTTTAAATAAATGATTCACCATGGCCAGGCTCGTGAAACACTTATTGTAGCTGGGAATAAAATAAAGACAAAACTTTGACACAGATTATAAAATAACAGTAGATTTTATTCAGAGTTATGATGTCAATTTTTTTTAATACTGGATTTTAAATATTTTGTGAAAAATCATGAAATATAAAAAGTTTGAAATTGGTTGTGTGAATTCTACACACAAAAATTGATTAATATCTCCGACCTAAAATGATTTTCCAACTGTGGCCAGGAAATACTGGAGTAACACCTGGTAAAATTCCATTTTTAATCTCTGAATGATTTTGGAAATGTGTGATTTTTAAACTAATCTGTGTTACTCAGGGTGCTTGTAAAGGATGATTAAGTTAACTTCATTAAATTAATATTTACTTTCCAGCAGAAATATACCTTTCATCATCATCATCATCATCATCATCATCATCATTCCTTTAATGGAGTTATCTAATTTATCTGAAGAACACTGATGTTCTGCTGCCATCAGTGTTCTTCATCTTCATCTTCAGGGCGCGCGCGCACACACACACACACACACACACACACACACACACAATCTCTGATTTAAATGCATCATGTTTTTATTGAACAGTAGATATTATTAGACAAATTTACCAAACGTTTTTTTTTTTTTTTTTTGCTTTCCCAGTCGAGATCTTGAACAACAACAGGAAGAAGTGGTCCAGTTTTACAAAGGTAATTTGACATCAGCTGTTTTGTGATTGATGCCTCACAAACCTGGTTCAGCTCCAACACCTGCAAAGATTCATCTGCTCAAATCACGAATTTCACCAATTGTTGTGTAGTCACATATTGTTCGTTAGGCAGGAAGAAACCAGTCCTGGTGAACCTGGAAACCCAGGGACCACGTTCAGGTTACGTCAAAGAATTAACAAAAAAAAAAAAAAAAAATAAACTTGAAAGTGCAAACAATTTTTTTATGAAAAATAATTACAATAATTCAGCACAAGTTATTTCACAACCTGCTGTGTTTTAATAGTCACTTTGTTTGAATAGTATTGTTAAATCAGCAGCTGGTCTGTGTGTATGTGTATGTGTGTATGTGTGTGTCCTTTTTTTCACCCATGTGTAAGATTTTGGAAAAGCCACGTAATGGGGGCTCTTGGTGAGGGGGCGTTAACTGGTTAAACATCAGCAATCCAGCCTGGTCAGTGTCCTTGACACTCGTGACCTCTGGGTCAGTCTAGTTCATAACTCCGTAACTAACACTTGTGCATTTATTATGTGGTGGTTTTATTTATTTTCATCATTCTGTGATGTGTACGAGCACGTGACAGAAGATTTAAGGAATTAAAGATGTTACAAAGCTATCCAGGATTAAACTGCCTCAAGTCTCCAGAATTTCAGTCCAATCAAATAAAGGTCACCAAATGACAATCATCCAAGTTCACGTCCTGAGTCTACGACTGTCATCTTCACCATCACTGAGAACAAAGATGACTTTCATGACTTGTACAACAAGCTAAATGGACGTTTGATGCTGGGCAGACGATTCATGGGCCACAGAAGACTGGATCATCCCAGCAGAAGCTGAACTCAGATCAGTCTTTCTGTGTATCCAGACTTTGTGGAGTTATTTAGGTTTCAAGGTTTACTCTTTGCTGAAAGTGACGATGTGTAATAACAAAAGTCCATTTCTGCCTGGTGACCTGTACTGCTGACGCCGTGACGTCAGGCTTCGTGATGGCTGCCGTGTTTGTCGGTGGGTTTGGTTTCCCCCCTCAGCCAAAAACATCCCAGGATCCAGAAAACATGCTGTTGTTTGTGCTCTTAAAACCCAGTTGCTTCTGGTTTCGCTTGGAAAAAAATCATCCTTATCTCAGGGTCCTGGAAGTGTCACGCTATGGGTGTGTTGCTCTGCGTTAAGGTCGTGTGTGTGTGTGTGAATTAGAATGATACTCATCACACACACATTTCAATCCCTTATTGTAATTATAAATGATTAGCGACATCCACACACACACACACACACACACACTTTCTCTCTCTCTCTCTCTCTCTCTCTCTCTTCTCTGACAGAGAGGGTGATGTGTTTGTTTAGCAAATGAGTGGAGAAAGCCTCTTAGAAGCCAACATTTCACATGCTGTGTATATCTGTAATGAAATGTATCCATTTATGCGACTGATCTATAAACATTTTCTTCGTGGCTTCAGTGCACAAACAACAACACATACAGCAATAATCTGTCTCCAATAATCCTGACATGACACGAGCTAATCCTGCCGATAAACTCCGTTCCTGCAGAAGGAACTCAGAACAGGATTGGTCCCCTCTGATCACATGACCAGCTACAGCCCTTCTTCAAATGGAACGTATGGAAATGCTTCACGATCAAATGTGGAGGAAACGTTCAGTTAACATTCGGCATTAGTTCAAGCGCTCACAGAACAGAAGAACACCTCAGGTAGGGCGGATATCTACGCTCACAACAAACAGGAAATGACAGCAAAACGTCCCAGTTTTGGTCAGTGTTGAATAAATGAAATGAAAAGAGTTCTGATTTTAATGAATCTGTTTTCACCAGTAGCGTCAGGAAAATCTAGTGCGTCTTTAATTCATTATTAAAAAGGAAACAGTTTGTGTGTGTTCTAAAACCGTATGTAAAGGTCTGGTTTCAGTTGTATCAGCCATGTTGGGTTGAAGGTGGAGGCAGAAATGGTCAGCCATGACGGACAACCCTCCGTCAGGAACACCTTGTGGTCTTCAGGAGGCCAACCTATACTCAGTCTGACGTGCACGTGGTTAGGATGTCACCGTCCGATGTAACGTACACGTAATAACAGCACAGAGCTGTGGCACAAAGTGTGATCTTAAAACCATGAATGTCTTCTGTGTGGTCCACTGGGTATAATCCCACAACCTTGCTTTAAAGGGAAAGGGTCCCGGACCTTTATGTGGGAATGATTGCAACAGTTTGTTATTTCTCTAAGAATCTGTGCTTATCCTCCAAGAAAACGAGCTGCCTGATTGTCTTCAGGTCAGTGTAGATTAAAGCGGCGTCCGTCAGTGGCCTGACTGATGTTGGTAAAAGCCTACAGCTTTGACTCATTTCTGTTTGAGGAAAACTTTCATCACTTCATCTGCCTGGGCACTCACAGCACGTCACCACTCTGGATCAAATCATATCAGAATTACTGCAAAACTCTTTATTTCAAAGCCCCAGGAAAAGTATTTTTGTCGCTATTTTTTCCTGCTTCATCCCTCCATCGATGCTCTTATTCTATGTTTGTCTTGCGATCTCTCCATTCATCTTCCTCCCCTCTTTGTCTTGTTCACATCTCTTTTGAACTCCCCACCACCTCCGCTCCATCGGTCTCTGCCTCCATCACTCTCTTCGGGTCTTTTAACATGTCTCTATGTTTCCTGTCCTTTGTGAAACCCTCCTCTCTGTCACATCTTGTTTTCCTGGTTTTATCCTGTTTGAATCCTGTTCCCGCCTCCTCAGATGGCAGAGTCACGCTATTGGAGGAAATGAGTGCATGCCGGCTGCTGACTGATGGGCTATTCTGGGCTGGCTGGGGAGGTAAACACAGCGAGGTAATGGCGGTAAACGTCCGGTCAGCGTCTTGGCTGGCACACAATGGACCAGGAGGTTCTGGGGACACAGACATCAACAGTGAGGCCTGCTGTCAGCCTGCTGTCAGCCTGCTGTCAGCCTGCCCACATGATCACATGAGCTTAATGCTTCACATGTCCGTACGTGTCATAACAATATGGACCAGTCGTGACGCTGTCTCACTCCTGCTTTAGGTGCCAGCTGGTTTATCTTCAGATGGTCTGATTCAGCCTGATTCCTCGTCGTTAATGCATGTCTTCTGTCACATGACAGCTGCTGTGATGGTCATCTGCATCACAGCCTCCATGTGCTGAATTCAGATTAGCTACAGACTGTTGCAGGACATCTGTTCACAGACGTGCAGACACAGACAGCAACAAATGTGGAATCAGCTTCCCAGTCCCAAAGTTGGTCTTTGTTTGGATTTTATACCACATTCGGAACAAAAAATGTATTTAAATGACATCGCAGATAAAAAAAAATAAATAAAAATACAACTCTTGTATACCTTTTGGATTTTGATGGCTCTGCCTGAAAATATCTTATTACTATGATATCTTTTTATTTGTAGTGTAGGGTTAATTTTGGCCCATGATTTTTATACCACAATGCACCACCAGAAAATAAACAGCCGGTTTAAACCCAAATTTAAACCTGGGCCAGAACAGAATAGCCCTGCAAAGCTGTACGGCTTCAGGGCAAACAGGATTGAAAACGTTGTGGCTAGAGGACAACAGTTCTTAGGATCCCCTTCATAATGCTCTAAGGTCCCCATGCGATTGGCCCAGGCACCCAGACAAGGGTGCAGGAGAAGAGGGCGCTGCAGGAGGGGCTGGAGTCATCTGTGAGAGGACCTGTGTGATTAGCACAGCTAGGGCCTGCTGCAAGCTAGCTACTGGCTAGCAGCAGTCTGCTGTACCTCTGTGTGCTGCTGAACACTCTTCGGCCCTTCAGGCGTGACTGTGTGACGCTGTGTTTGCTGCTTCCACGCTGTGGCCAGATCGTACTGGGACGGGGGTGTTTCTCTGTACACCATCTCATTCGGTGCAGCGATCCGCTGGCACGGTTACTCTTACCGCTGCTATGCTGATGACACTCCTGTCTTTCCCACCTGATGACCCAACAGTTTCAGCTAAGTCTGTGCCAAACTGATCAGTGTCCAGCTTGAATGGAATCTACTTCTAACGTGCAACACTTGTGCTCAGAGGGCAAAACAGACTGAACAGAAGAGAGGAGGATAAGGATGTAAAAGGAGACCACCTGACCTCTCACCCCCCGGAGGTTATATGGTGGGGGTAGGATATCCTGTAACAGACGTGTCGTCGAGGGCTTCTGTGCATTTGCATGTGTGTGTGAGTGTGTTTGTGTGTGTGTGTGTTCTTGTACTCACCAAAATCTTCATTCTACATTTCTGGGTAGTAAGGACATTTGGCCGGTCCTCACAACTTCAAAGATGTGTTTAGGGGTTAGTTTTAGGTTAGGGCTAGGGTCACGGGGTTATTTGGGATGGTTGGGGTTAGGATAAGGGGCTGGGTAACACATTGCAGTACTGAGGACAGTCCTCACAACGATAGATGTACAAATGTGTGTGTACATGTGCGTACGTGTGTGTAAAGTAATTAGTAGAAAAGTGCTGAAAAGCAAAGAGCAGCGACTTACTTAACAATGAAGCGAGAGCATTCATACCAACATGAAGGAGAAAGAGGAAACCAGATGAATAGAACGATGAAAGGAAGCTGAAGATGAGAATGACACTTTCAGATTAGGTCATTATGTAGAAAAAGAGAGAGAATGAGAAAGAGAGAGTAAATTAACATGTATGTAAATTAATATGTACCAAGTTTTGGATGCTGTTTGGTTTTCGATCCATGAAAAGACAAACTTCTGCAAAGTTTATTCTGATTTGTTTTTGTTTTTTAATTAAAGGCCAGATGTAGTTTTTGTGATGTGAAAAAATGAGACCGGGGAAGTTATGTTAGGACAACCTTTAAAGTGAACAATTCAACTAAAACTGAAGTCATTGTTCTTGGAGCTAAACATCTGAGGACTAGATTATCAGATAGCATTCTCTCCTTGGATGGCATTACTTTGTCCTCCAGTACGGCTGCAAGGAACCTGGGAGTTATCTTTGACCAGGACATGTCATTTGTCCCTCATATTAAACAGGTTTCTAGGACCGCCTTCTTTCACCTCCGTAATATTGCCAAGATCAGGAGCATCCTGTCACAGAGTGATGCTGAAAAACTGGTCCATGCTTTTGTTACCTCTAGACTGGACTACTGCAACTCATTACTGTCAGGATGTCCAAATTATTCCATTAAAAACCTACAGCTGATACAGAACGCTGCAGCCAGAGTTCTGACAGGAATCAGCACCAGGGAGCATATCTCTCCAGTTTTAGCTTCTCTTCACTGGCTTCCAGTGAAATTCAGAATAGACTTTAAGATTCTCCTTCTAACATATAAAGCTCTAAATGGACCATCTCCATCATACCTGCAGGATCTCATAGTTCCGTATATACCTAAAAGAACACTCAGATCACAGAGTGCAGGTTTACTTGTAGTTCCTAGAATTCATCAAAGCAGACTGGGAGGACGAGCTTTTAGCTATCGAGCAGCTTTACTCTGGAACCAGTTACCAACCTGGGTCCAAGAGGCAGACACCACGTCTGCCTTTAAGATCAAACTTAAAACCTTTCTGTTCACTAAAGCATATAGCTAGCCTCAAACCAAGTGTGTAGGGCTGACAGATCTAGTTTAGTCAGTTTTCACAGTTATAGCTGGAATAGGCTCATCAGACTCTTATTCTTCAATTTTTAGCACAGCTATGCTGCTATAGGCTACGCTGCTGGGGACAAACACATGATCCACTGAGCAGTTCCCCACTTCCTCAACACCAACCACTCCCTCACGTCCTCTCCTCCTTTTCTTCTTCTTTCTCCTCCTTTTATTTTCACCGGGATTATCTGGGTCCAGTCTTCCTTGTCGTTCTGTGTGTCTCCCCCCCTTCTCTCTCTCTCTCTTTCTCTCTCTCTTTGCAGGTTTTCCGTCTCCAGGCCTTCGTGCTGCACGGACCTCGGCCTCTGGCAAATTCAGGGTCTGCTGTCGGCACCTGCCTATACTGTTCATCTCTTTATAACAACCTGCTATGCTGTATTATGTGTATATATGTCCGATATGTTTGTATTTCTATGATTGTATTTTGTCTGTATTTCTTTGGTTTTATGATTGTATCTGTTCTCCCTCTCTCTCTCTTTATTCTCTCTGTCCTGTCTCCCTCTTTTATTCCTCCTTTACCCAGCCGACTTTCAGCAGGATGGTTCCCCCTTGTAAGCCTGGTCCTGCTCAAGGTTTCTTCCTGTTAAAAGGGAGTTTTTCCCTGCCACTGTGCTTACCTGGGGGTTCAGGCTCTGGGTTTCTACCTCTGTAAAGCACTTAGAGACAATTTTATTGTAAAAGGTGCTATATAAATAAAATTGAATTGAATTGAATTGAAAATTGAATTAAAACACATTCAAATCTAAAAAAAAAAAAATAAAAATAACCTTACAGTAACCCGGTACCATGAATATTCATACTCTTGCTCTGTTTTGATGTTATTCCACCTATGACGGCACATCCTGGCTGAGTCACATCTGCTGGCTTCTTTGCCAAATGTGTCCAACTGTGAGGGCATCTCCTTCGTCTCAGCCCCCTCTTCAAGCCACCCTACTGGTGTTCGGTTGGATCCAGGTCTGGGCTCTGGTTTCTTCTCTTTTTTTGGTTTCCTCCGGCCGGGGCACATTTTCCCACAAGCCTCTGCGAGATCTCATTCATCTTTTAGAAAATGCAGCCGGGCTCGCTTGTTATTGGGAAAAGCTTCCTTGTTGCCCCCCTACCGGCCCAGACACATGAGGAATATGGGAGGGTGTAGTCAGATGTGGTACGATGTGTGCCGTCTCTGCTGTGCCAGACATTCTCCATACATTCTCCCTTTCATCGTGACTGCCTTCACTGTGTTCCATCCTAAATCTGAAGCTGCGGAAACTCTTTTGCAGCATTTTCCTGATCCCGCCGATGCTTTGGGAGCTCTCTGCGGAACGTGGCTTTGCTGTAAGAAAGGGTCAGGAAAATCCTGCTGGAACAGCAGAACTTTGTTTGGGATTAACCTCTGGTTAACATGAGTTTAAATGTAAACTCTGACTAATTCTGAACACTCATTTCCAAACACAGTGTTGTTTTAATCGTTTTTTTTGAAAGAATTCACATAAGTGATTCAAGGAGATTATAGGTTGCAGAAACACTTTTGTCCACTTGGTGGGGCTCCCGCCATTTATGTCCTGTTGGACCCGTCTGTCCATATGCAAGTATTTTTTTACTGAATTTAAATTTGAATTATATTTAGAACGCTGAAGTGACCAAAACAGTCAATCAATGATCTTATCTTTTGTTTATTTTATAAAAAGTCAGCAGCTCTGTCAACATTCTTGTTGACCTTTGTGGGAATTCCATCCATTCATCGACCTCTTTTACCCCTGGGGGACGCTGGGGAGGCTGAAGGCCTTCGGGAGAGAGGAAGGTTACACCCTACTTCCAGGTTATTGGGGTCAATCACATTTACACCCAAGGTCACCTTTTTTAGAGTGGTTCACATGCGTGACGGGAGGGAGCCGGAGCACCCGGAGAGAAAACGCAAACTTACACAGGGGATTTGAACCCAGAACCCCTTGGCAGTGAGACAACTTGACCACTATCTACACCGCTGGATCGACTGTAGTTTGACCAAGGTCACATCATGCCTTTTGTATAATAATGATGAAATACATTCACTTGACAGCATGTGTTATTATTAAAAGGTGACGAGGGGAATAAATGACTACTATTAACACCAAAACACATTCTTCAAGAGTCCCATAGGGCTTGTTCATTTCAAGTTTCCACATATTTGGATATTTACTTTTTTCCCCAGGTGAGTTAGAAATGAAAGGAATCTGGTGGTATAATCTTCTGCTCCTAAATACATCTAAATATAAAAAAGAAAACGTATATCTTAACTGTACAAAGTGCTGAATCCTCGAGTCTGCGCATTTGTTATCATGCTGATGTGATGTGTGTGTCTGTGCAAGAATAATATTGTCAAATTTATTATGGTTTACTTGGATTCTAAATTTCTCCAGCCGATGAAAACGGGCTGCTCCCCCACCTCCCTGTAACCCAGACACCCCCTGCATAGCCTCAGCCCCAATCCGCTCACAGCCTCAAAACTCTCTCTTTCAAATCTGCCCTCACCCCACCCCCACCCTCTTCCAGCCACGTTCACTGTATGAACGGATACTTTCAGGCTCCGTAGGGATTGGCACAGCAGTCAGCACAGATGTGGACGTACTGCTGGTCTCATGTCCCCACTGTCTAAGAGCGAAAGCGACTGAGACCTGTTTTAATGTGTGTCAATCTGCCGCTAAGCCTCGGCTCTGCAGGGGTTTTCCTCCTAATTCAGGTCGTCAGATGGTGAACGAGTTCAATTGTCTGGTCTCCCCAACAACGGCAATGGAGAGTATTTTTAACGCGGTTGTTATTTAGTTTATTTTTGTTTTTTATTTTTCATATTTAGACTACTCCTCTTCTTGACTGTTTAAAGAAGCAGAATTCTCCGGGGTCTGTGTGCCTCTGCCAGCCTGGGTTGGTGTTTCCTGAAGTCATGTGCTCCCTGTAGAGACCCTCTACACAAAATGGTCTCAGGGAAGGCGCCGGGCAAAGGTGGTTTGAGAAATTCCGTGATGTACTGAAGAGGAGACCAAGATGCCCTGCCCAGGGCCCGCCTCTGGAGCCAGGCCTAGCTTGGCTGGGTTTACCAAGCAACTCAGATGGGTGCAGCCTGGAGTAACAATAAATACGCTTCCATGAGCCCCCAAATCGGACACACTTCTAGCTCGACTGACGTTGGTGACTGTCCGTCTACAAGGCAGTTAGCAGTAGCCACTTTCGGAAAAAACATATATAATGCTTAATTGGCATTGAGACTGTGAGAAGATTTTTTAGTCACAGACAAAACTCTGGAAAGACTGGGGGTAACTAATTACTAATTACAACTAGATCCTCTTGAGATGATTTCCCATCATTCACCTCTTGGACATTTCCAACAACCACTTTTGAGCAAAGAAAAATGGAGAAGGAAAAGGTGCAGCTTTTGGCAGTAGCCACCATTTTGTGTGCAGACATTTGTTTAACAAAAATGTCCCAAAAGAAGAGAAGACGTCGGAGAATGTGGACGCGGCCCTGGCTGAGAGAACGGGCTTGACCAGTTCTTCTTCTTTGTGAACGTTCACATAAACCTCTGCGATTTTGCCCTCTTAGCTACTTCCTGTTTGGTGCTGAGAGCGCCCCCGTTGGTTGTCTGTAAAGGTGATGTCATGTTTCCGATGTGACAAGACTTAAGACTTACGAGACAGACATGGTTATTATTACCGTAACGCCAACACGCAGAAAAGACCAGCTCAAATCGGCTCGTATGGCCAGCTCACACCTAACGACGGGGTTAACGAGAGCGCATCAACTCCAGCAACACGCTACAGGTTTCAGTCCCACTTTGGAATTCTGTCCGTGGTTAGTTTGTAGGTCTAAGGCCGGCTTTAGTTTAAGTTGGCTCGTGTCCGGAGTGCAGACGCCGGGATCGACTCTTGCACTCGCTGCAGGACTGCGGCCACTTGTTTACCTGTTTTTCTTGGCACGACTGAACGCCTGCTTCAGATGTAAGCGACATCTTGTGCATGTACAAATCCATGGTCTCGTTCGCCGTCTACGTGCTCTTGATCGATTCACAATCTGAGGATGTTAGTCCGACTTCACTCGGAGTTCTCTGGGTAATCAGGTAATCGGACTAACGATTCTCTTGAATGCTGGTAAAAGAACATAATGTTTAAGGGCGCACTCACACTAGCCAACTGGACCGTGCCCAGTGTTTGCCCGCTAAAGGATTTCGATTATTGTGTGAGTGCACCTGTACCGTGCAGCACACTTCCCCGGCATGGAACGGTTGGAACAGGTGTGCTTGCGGGTGGCACAGTCAGTCAAACATGTGACCAAGAAAGTTTACCTACGCGACCATGCAAATCGAAGCCTCGCACCGGCAATACATCAGGACACTTGGATGAAAAGAGGCAGACGTCTCGACTGATAAAGATTTACTGGTGAGTTGGGTTCAGTGATCTTGAACGTTGGTCATGGACGTCTCTGCACCCCTGTGGAGACTTGGGACATTGAAAATGGGGGTGTTCACAGAGCTGAAGCTGCGGCTCAGAGCTGTGGCCTGAAGATCTTTGGTATCTCGAAAGGTCCAAAAGACCATGATGGACGCCTGTGGCCAGGGAAGCTGTCTGACCAAATATGTCATCACCTGGGACTCAGGCCTGAAGGACTGCAGCCACAGCTGTGAGGGAGGAGTTTTACTGAGTGGCCAAACTGATTCCGCAGGTGCTCTGAGTCTCGGAGTTGCTCCACCTATTACATTCCTTGAGCACTGAGACATGCAGCTTACACACACAGGGTTTTATTAAGCATTGTTAATAATGGTTTGACCGGTTGTAGTAAAGTTCTCAGTTGGTCTGAAATCTTGTTATTTATTGTTTTATATATAAAAACATGCGACCCCATGCCAACCTGTATTTGAAAAGAGGCCTCTGGAGGGACTCTGTAGATCGACATGCCTGCTGTGGCATAGGATGGATGGAATTCAATGCAGTAAATGGGGACGATGATGTCACAGACGTGAAGGTTGTCTCAGCGATTCTGAGCAAAGACGTAAGAGCCGACTGACCCCGCCCCTTCACCAGCTTGAAACCTAGCTGGAGCAGGAGCCCACTTCTGCCATCCGATGGTTTGAACATGTTTTTCCATTCACATTTTCATGTATTATGATGTGCTGATTCCAAAAATCTCACACAAATGACCCCCCCCCCAAAAAAACAAAAAAATCCAACAAAAAGATTATTTATCTTTATCCAAACTTAAAAACACAGTAATGGCAGCTTTTGAAATGTGGTTACTGTTCCACTAAAATAGCCTTAGGAAAAAAAAACAAAAAAAAACTTTCTTTGTCCAAGTTTTTCTTTTAGACCACAAAATATGTTCACAGTTCTTTGTGATGTCATGAATCTGCTTTTAGAAACTGCTGCTTTGGGAGACATCGTTGCTTTACCGATTTGCACATTTTATTGTCCAGATTGTCCACGAGCTCGTGAGATGGGGGATGGTTTAAACACAGTTTGGTAAAACCAGCAGCTGACACGCTTATAACAGGTGAATCTTGAGCTTAAGAGTGATCAAATGAGATTGGGGATTACTTTTAGGGATTACTGTTGTTTACACTAGTTGTGCGTGTTTTTATTTATTTATTTATTTATTTTTTCCCTTTAAATAGATTATGTAATCCCAGATAATCCTAAAGGAAACTTTCCAACAGCCAGAGTGGGTCATTAGTGAGACTAGCATCTACAACTGTGAGTCAGTTTCATCATATCAACTCAAGTATCATTCTTTTTGGATATTACTCCTTAATCAGGGGGAAACTACTTTTTCATTTGACTTTCGTGGGTTGTCTTTAGGTGAATTTAGTGAATGGATGGATTTGATGGACAACAAGTCCACGGTGAACGTTAGACAAATGTTTAAAGACTTGCATTTAAAGAAACGTAAACCTGTAGAAGCAGTCCAGACGCCTTCCTCAACCAGGCAAATTGAGAAGCAGCCTCAGCAGTCACAGGGCTAACATCTGGATTCCTCTGTGCATCCATCCATTCATCCATCCACACACACACGGTTTTAATCCTTTTCATCCAGTCCAGTACTCGCTCATATTTTGCCTGGACTTGCTGTGCTGTCCCTCTTAATCACTTTTAACATCAACATATGTTACATTTCATGTTTTGTGACGACAGAGGAAACGCTTGAAGACAAACAAGTGGAAGGCTTGTCTTTCCGACAGCACATGAACGCAGCAGCAGCCTGCATCCTCGCTGCCTGCAGCTTCTTTGTTTCCGGTTCCTGATTGGCTGGGCCGTCTCAGACGGGGGCGTGGTCTGCGCATGAGACCTGGTACCAGTATGCTCGGCGAGCAGTGAGAGGTGGAGATTTTCACCATCACACACTCCGACTGTCACACACGCACGAATATATTCCGCTTCAGACACGTCGAGACGGTGAGTGAATCCGATTCTTTCTTTACATCTGACCTGACGCGAAAGGCGCCGTTTACCGTGTCCTCGCGCCGCGCCGTCCTCGCGCTAAACAAATGATGAAATTCATATTTACGGCAGCTATTTCGGTGTAGCGTCGCGGCGGGGAGGCCACGGGCCTGAACGTGGCCTGTGATGGCGGTCTGACATGACTGCTAGCGGCGTTTTCTAGAAAAGAAGGAGAAGCAGAGGAGAGTGGGCGTGCGAGGGGGGCTTCTGATGCGGCCAGAAGCTGCGTGGCATCGTGTCTCTTTGTTGTGGTGGTGCCGCAGTCGGGATGGGGCGCCCTCCGGATGGTGCACCCTCCTGATGGAACCAGGGCTCCTTCAGTATTCCTGTGATGGCAACTCAGCCAGGCTCGCCAGCCAGCGCACATCTGGACCCAGGTTTCAGTGGCATTCATTCACCTGTCTGCAGTGTTTACACCAGGATTTGTCGTCAGGCGGTCACGTACAGTCGGTTACAGTCAGACACAGCTCCACAGGCCCGATTACATAAACACTTGACTTGTGGTACTAGATCCCGTTTTAGGAAGGCTGCTCTATAGGGACAGTCTGTTGTTATCCTAAAACACACACACACACACACACACACACACACACAGAGTGCATCCTCTGTGTGGATTAGTACACATTGTTCCATGGATGCTCCAGTTTTTCTGTCTTTGTCTGCTCCTCTTTCTGTTTTTCGCTCTTATTTCACGTCTTTCATGGGAAAAATCAGCGTTCCAGCCGTCGTTCTTCAGTTGTGAAGTTTGACTCAACAACCTCGTGTCAACAGTGTCTCTGATTGTTGCCACTTATTCACCTGCGGTATCATTTTTACTTGTAATACATAAAAAAATATAATTATACATTTAATTTCCAGCAGGCTAAAAAAGACAAGCTAATATGATTTTGTTTTACATTTGTTTAAAGGTTGACAGTAGCCAATTCAGCATCAACCACCGGTTGTTTTGATGTTTACATAAAGATGTTGTTGGATTAAATGAAGCTTTTTTTCTTGATCCTGACAACGTAATCTTGAGACTAATAAAGAGGAAAGACGCAAAATGTTTCTGAATAACTCAGACCCAGCATCGGTTTGTACGAGAGGCGGTAAAAGGCCACAGATCATCTGCGATGCTGGAGTTGTGATGCTCCACATCCCCGTGCTTGATCATGGCAGCATTTGGTGATAAAGGAGTTTAGGGCTTACGTTGCAGATTAGATTGTGGTTGCTATCATATATTCAGCAGCGCAGATCAGCAGAACAAAATCTGACATGCATTCACACGTCGCTGTAACTGTTTATTCAGAAGACCCTGTTTCTGTGTTCACGTGCACATGTGTAACTGTCAGCCGCTTGGTTGTTTACATAGTTGTCATGGCAATCCTATAGCTGCTAGCATGTCCTCGCAGTCTGCATGAAACAACTGCTTTAAAGGGTGATGGCTTTAAAGCAGTGGCGCCCAACCTTTTTTGCGCCACGGACCGGTTTAATATCAGACAGTATTTTCAGGGACCGGCCTTTAAGGCGTGGCTAGGGCTGTCGCCATTACAAATTTCTGGAGACGAGTAATTGTCAGAAAAATAATTGCGATTGACGTTTATGTTATCTATTTTTTTTTTATGTTCTACTATCATGAATGAATGAATATGCTTATTATCTCGCAATGATGAAATTGCAGTGTCCCAGCAGCAGCATACAGATAGGAAATAAGAAGAAATAAATAATATAGAAGACTGGCACTTTTTTATGGCAAATTTTACAGATGGCTTCCTCCACGGTACTGGGCTCTCCTTTATCGTTAGGCTTCAAACCAAAATGCACTCACAGCGGTGCCGTGGTACGAGGCTTTGGAACCAGAACCCCCCCTTCCTCCGTGTTGTTATTATCCTAGCAATAGCATATTATTTTAGCCATAGCATATTATCTTAGCCATAGCATATTATCCTAGCCACAGCATATTATCCTAAAAATAATGGCGAATATGAAAAATAATCATAATTATTGTAATATTGGCGACTGCCCTAGGTGTGGTGGATAAATACAACAAATAAACAGATTTCACTGGCATGAAAACTGTGTTATTTTCTAAATATAATAATAAACACGTGTCAATAGTGTGCCACAGATGGATGTAATAAAGAGAATCTGGTAATCTTTCAAAATAAAACTTTGTTGAGTTTCACATAATAAATAAAACAGTAATGTAAGTTATTTATTCTTTCTGTGCGGCCCAAACCAAATGACCCACGGACCAGTACTGGTCCACGGCCTGGGGTTGGGGACCGCTGCTTTAAAGGAACTGCTTTGGTAACGTCAAAAATACTCATAACGTGTATAATAAGGAATAATAATTTTAGAAGTTATAGTTCAGAGCCCTCACACATGATGGCTTCACTGCATAAAAGTGTGTTTTGTGTTGAATAGTAACCGGAGCTGACATCCAGTCAGGACAATATTTCTGGCTCCAGCGCAGTGGAAGAGGTCAGCCATTTATCTGACACTCAGCTCTGCCTACCTGTCACCTTATTCCAGCCTCTGTCGCTCTGCTGCCACGCTGAATTCCATCCAAACTTCAAATATATGACTGTAAGCGACTAATCTGACATATCTGGTGCTGAACTGTCAGGCTGATCACATTACAGGTCGCTTTGAAGCTCTATTCAGCATCTTTGATATTCTTTGTGGTTTAAGGATGTTAGTATATGCGTGGAGTTTAAAAGATTTACTCATGGTTGTTTTTTTTCCTCATAATGATGATTGATGAAAGGATGAATTATTTCTGGGGTTTTCTGTTGCAAATAATGGGCATGAAGACCATTATTTACTATTTAAGCTGCATGGAGCAAAACCTTTGTTGTCTCATCATCTTAAATTTGCTGTATTTTTTTTTTGTTTACTACGATATTGTCATTTTGATAAAGAAATGACTTAGTGCCAATGCATTTAATTATTATGTATCTTTTTTGCTTTTTGAGTATTTGAAATGTTTCAAAATAATCAGTTTAGACTATAAAATTATATATAAATTGTCTTTATTTCTGTATTTCACATTTTTTTTCCTTGTAGCATTTTAAACTGTGAGAGTGTTTAATGTGCATGAAATAGCTCAAATGAAAGTTTCCTTTTTTCTCACTACTGAAAAACAGAATTATTACCTTAATCCAACTATTACTGAACAACTAAACTCCACGTAAATGTGTTAGTCCAACTAATATTCGCCCCCACGCTGGCGGATGATCCGGAACGAAAACATCCAAGAAAGCCGGTCGCAGCGGAAGGATCGCGAGCATCTAATCTGCGCAATAACTCACGCGGCCATAACGTACAGAGTAAAAAAAGCTATACAATTATCCATCCTCCTGTTTGCTGGTCTGACGCTGTGACACAATACATCAACCGGAAAGGGCGGTGAACTAACCTGCTGAAAAGATGCATATCGCCCCCTAGTGTTGAGGAGGAGAACATACTTCCATCAGATTTTCTCTGTCCCATCTAAACTGGGACAAGAGCCGAATTCTGATGAAATAATAAATATGCCCATCCTTCCATCCTTTCTTCCATCCATCCTTTCTTCCATCCATCCATCCTTCCATCCATCCATCCTTCCATCCTTTCTTCCATCCATCATCCTTCCATCCATCCATCCTTCCATCCTTTCTTCCATCCATCATCCTTCCATCCATCCATCCTTCCATCCTTTCTTCCATCATCCATCCTTCCATCCATCCATCCTTCCATCCTTCCTTCCATCATCCATCCTTCCATCCATCCATCCTTCCATCCTTTCTTCCATCCATCCATCCATCCATCCATCCTTTCTTCCATCCATCCTTCCATCCTTTCTTCCATCCATCCATCCTTTCTTCCATCCATCCATCCTTTCTTCCATCCATCCATCCATCCATCCTTTCTTCCATCCATCCATCCTTCCATCCTTTCTTCCATCCATCCTTTCTTTCATCCTTTCTTCCATCCATCCTTCCATCCTTTCTTCCATCCATCCTTTCTTCCTTCCTTTCTTCCATCCATCCTTCCATCCTTTCTTCCATCCATCCATCCATCCTTACATCCTTTCTTCCATCATCCATCCTTTCTTCCATCCTTTCTTCCATCCATCCTTCCATCCATCCTTTCTTCTATCCATCCTTCCATCCTTTCTTCCATCCATCCATCCTTCCGTCCTTTCTTCCATCCATCCATCCATCCTTCCATTCTTTCTTCCATCCATCCTTCCATCCATCCATCATCCTTCCATCCTTTCTTCCATCCATCCTTCCATCCATCCATCAACCCACCCATCCATCCAGCCAACCAGCCATCCATCCACCCACCCATCCATCCATCCATCCATCCATCCATCCACCCATCCAGCCATCCATCCACCCACCCATCCATCCACCCACCCACCCACCTACCCATCCATCCAGCCATCCAGCCATCCATCAATCCAGCCATCCACCCATCCATCCATCCATCCATCCATCCACCCACCCACCTACCCATCCACCTACCCATCCATCCATTCATTCATCCATCAATCCAGCCATCCACCCTATCATCCATCCATCCATCCATCCACCCACCCACCTACCCATCCATCCATCCATCCATCCACCCACCCATCCACCTACCCATCCATCCATCCACCCATCCATCCACCCACCCAACTACCCATCCATCCACCCACCCAACTACCCATCCATCCATCCTTCCATCCTTTCTTCCATCCATCATCCTTCCTTTCTTCCATCCATCCTTCCATCCATCCATCAACCCATCCATCCAGCCAACCAGCCATCCATCCACCCACCCATCCATCCACCCATCCAGCCATCCATCCACCCACCCATCCATCCATCCATCTCTGGCTGTTTTTATTATTCGTTTTTGACAGCATATCCTTCCCTCATCTCTTTGGCTTTGGCAGTATCAGAACATCTGTGACTCTCCACCAGGTATCAGAACATCTGGGACTCTCCACCAGGTATCAGAACATCTGGGACTCTCCACCAGGTATCAGAACATCTGGGACTCTGCACCACCAGAGCTTCTCTTCTTTATGATCGATCCACTTGACCGTCTTTAGCTTTTCTTCGTTTGTTCTTCATTCCTCATCACCCTCCAGACCTTCTGGAAGGTCCTCATGGAAGATCTTTTGAAATAGCTCAAAGTTTGGCTCAGTTCTGTAGTCTGGCTCAGGATGTGCACGTGCACGTGCACGTGCCCGTCAGCAGCTGCAGCTCTTCCACTGCTCTTCCCTCAGTCACTGTCTTTGCACCGGCTGACTCAGACATTGTGGCACCTCTAGGGACGACAGTCTTCATCACCTCAGCGGTGACCTGCACATCACCCTCCTGGAAGTTGGTCAGAGGAAACCTTGTTTTATGAAGTTCAAAATGCAGAGTTAAGCAAAGTAAAGAAAATGATTGAATTTGAGGCTGTGTCTGAAATCACACGCTCGTTCCCCTGTCAGGTCAAAGGTCGTTCTTCATCTCTGATGGCGGAATCCTGACATCAGACGTTACAGGAAGGATGGGATAGCATGTGGTTTTCTCGTCTGTATCCTCCTCCTCCTCCTCCTCCTCCACCAGTGTGTATTTGTGATCTGAACCATGCAAAGGTTCTTTCTGTCCCGCTGACGTTCACTTCATGTGACTCTGCCAGCGGAGAGAAGGAAAACAGCCCCCAACGGTGCCCACGTCACTGTCTGCTCCAGTTCATAGTTATTATTCTCCAGTTCTGTCTTCCAGAACACATTAACCACGTGGTGGTGACAGCCTCTTTAATCCATAATAGAAGAGAGAGAGAGAGAAATATCCATCAATAAAACATGTTGGGGCTGAAACGATTGATCGAATAATTCACTTACTAAAAAGCTTGGAAACCAGCTCCACTGGTGCATGCTGGTGTGGAGCCCTCCCTGTGGATGGCCGGGCTCTGACATTAGGACCTCTCTCCAGGTCAGGGAGGGAGAGTTTGTGATGGTTGTTGGGTCAGTGCAGCGCAGATCCTGCCACACTTCCTGACTTACAGTCACGATAATTTCATTTCCGTGTGTGAGTAACATCGGTCTCTATCTGCTCATCATTCAGTGACTCTTGAGATCACAGTAGGATGGAGAACCTTCGGAGCCTGTAGAACACTCTGATGATCCGTGTTCAGCCGCGTTTAAGGGACTGTTTCTTTTCCTAACGTAACCTGCCTTAATCCACTCTTCTACTCTGCATTTTTGCCGACTGTTATAGTGATGAGGTTTTGGAGCGAAAGTGAAGGAAAACCTTTGAAGATGAACGCAGGGTTGACTAAAAGAGGAAGCGCGGTCACCTCTCTCACTGTGCATTTGCAGGTCGTGACAGTGGTTTTGATGCAGTAATGGCCGCCTATATTTGGCCCCCTCTCTCACATTTCCATCCTTATACTTGATTTCATGTTCTGTTGAACTCAGAACAGCAGAGCTGAGAGAGGAAGCAACAGCTCACCCAGTAGGGCTTTTAAAAATGACAATAGCAACGCGTTATCACACAGGTGGGTGATTAAATTCCTGTCAGTCAAGCCTTGATTCATTAATTACCGGTAATCCTTTTCTGAAGAGAATGAAAAGCTTTCCGTCCTGACGGTAACTAAAAATAAATCTATCGAGCTGGTTTTGAATTCTAACCCTGATAAACAGCAGGATGTTAACGACTACAAGCAGGAGTCGGACAAAGTTCACACCAAATGCATGAAATCATCGTGAGCCGCATGATTATGATCATTAAAGGTGATTTTTAATTCAGCGTATTTCATTAGGACTTGGTTTTATAGGATGATAAGAACAAAATGTCATTCTGTTGCTGCTCCACTCTGACCCCTCCCAGTGACCCCTGGTGCTCTGAACACACGAGCACTTAGTGCCCCAGTAAAACCAGCTTTCATTTTCATTTTCATACTGGAAACAAACACGTTGCAGAGGCGCATTTGTCATATTTGCAGTGTCAGGCTGCTGGTCATCATGTTAGATAAACTGTCTGCACTCTTCTCAGCTGATGCTATGTGTGTATGTGTGTGTGTGTGTGTGTGTGTGTGTGTGGGGGGGGGAGCCTGTCAAGAAGGAGGATTTGATGAGTCACCATGGCAACTGGCTGTGCAGACATGACATGGGTTTATTAGCACATTCGGTGCTGTGTTTGTAGAACTAGGACGCATCTCTGCTCGTCAGCCATCTTCTGTCTGACTTTTTGCTTATTCTGTGGTCTACAGTCACATCTGAAGAGCTCTGACGGACATGTTACAGGCTGCTTGAAACCGTTTGTCATCACGCTGCATCTCTTGGTCTCCTCTGAGCGGCTGAAGGTGCCGGTGGTTATCATTTCATCAAGTTTGTTTTAGATGCAGAGCGCCATTAGCATGCTGTGTTAGTGTCTCCCCTGACATTTACAGACAGGTTCATTGCTCACAGATAATAACATTATCTTGCATTTTTATAAACCTTTGATCCCAGCCTAAGGTCTTTGGACCATCAACGGTCAAAGCCCCTCTGGAATCCGGAACATCACCAAAGTTTAATCATCTGTTCTTTGGCCCATTATCAGCATTTCCTGAAAATGTCATTAAAATCCAGAGTTATTTTGTTCATAGGGCTGTCACGATTAGGAATTTCTTGAGACGATTAAGAAAATAATTGCATTTGACGAATTTATTATCTGTTTCTTTCGTTTTAATATTCTACTGTCATAGCATAACGAGCTTTAATAACACACATTCTCTACTGTCCTGTTCACCTTAATGAATAAGAGCAATTTAATGACTTGTTGAACATCAAGAAATAGTTGGCGTGTTGTTGTGGATGGTGGGTCTGTGGACGTTTCAGAGTTTCAGTTTTTACTGGGCTCTCCTTTATCGTTAATAAAAGGCTAAAAAACACAATGCACCCACAGCGGAGCCGTGGTGGCTGGCTTTGGAACCAGAACCTCCCCTTCCTCCATGCTGTTATCATCCTAGCCACAGCATATTATCCTAGCCATAGCATATTATCCTAGCCTAGGATGGCTAGGATAATATGCTGTGGCTAGGATAATATGCTATGGCTAAAATAATATGCTGTGGCTAAAATAATATGCTACAGCTAGGATAATATGCTGTGGCTAGGATATTATTTTAGCCATAGCATATTATCCTAGCCACAGCATATTATCCTAGCTGTAGCATATTATTTTAGCCACAGCATATTATCCTAGCCATATGATATTATCCTAGCCACAGCATATTATCCTAGCCACAGCATATTATTTTAGCCATAGCATATTATCCTACCCATAGCATATTATCCTAGCCATACCATATTATTTTAGCCACAGCATATTATCCTAGCCATAGCATATTATTTTAGCCACAGCATATTATCCTAGCCACAGCATATTATCCTAGCCATAGCTCGCTGCCAATCTGATCAAGTCGTGGCAACCACATGTTGTTCATGTAAACAACATGTGGTTGCCACGGTGATGCTGCCTGCTGCTGCTGGCGCAATACGATGACGTCAGACTCAGATTCAGTTATTTTATGCAACTTTGTGGATAAAATAAATAACTGACATTAATCGCGAACATGAAAAAGAATCGCGAATATGAAAAATAATGGCGATTATTATGCCCTACTCACAGATAATAATATTTTTATAAAACTTTGAACCTCGGCCTATGGTCTGTGGACCATCAAAGGTCAAAGCCCCTCCGAAATCTGGAATGACACCAAAGTTTAATCATCATTCCCAAACCGACAGGCAGCTAAACGCCGGCTGTCACATGACCTCCTTGGCGGTATTAATGCGATTTTTACATAATTTTCTCAGGCCGTCATTGTGATTATACGTATAATTCCAATTAGATGAATTTACAGATGTAAAAAAGACAGTGGTGTTTGCTGAGGTGTGTAAATCCTGACAGATTTGTGTGTGGACAGTCTGGACTTTGCGTCCTCCTGTATTTATGGTACGTCCGCTCCGGTGCCTGACAAACTGACTTCTTCAGCTTCCTGTCAGACAGCACGTGTCCAGCGTGGTGTCCTGCTGTTTCCTGCTCCACGTGCGTCCGCTGCAGCGTGAGGGTGTACAGGTGATTCACTGATGAAACGTTCCTCTAGTCTAGTGCACCTTCTAAGCTCCTCCCCCTTCCTGTCTTGATGACATGTTATTTTTGGATGGCAGGCGCACAAACAGGCAGGAAGCGGCTCCCGAGGCCTCTAACCTCTCTGTTCACTGCTGTTACATCACTGGCAGATCTTCTGCTGTGACTCATCGCTGAGCTGAACTGACCCTCAGACTCCAACCACTGTGCACGGTTCTGCAGACACGAGCGCTGGCGTTGGCTGCGAGTCGATAGAAGAAGCAGCCAAGACTATGAAAAAATAAATGATAAAATGAAAGACAAAAATGTTCTTTTTCCCTGGATCGTGATCACAATGTGCAAAAAACAAAATCCTTGTCAATACTTGTCAATCTGGTTTATGTGTGTGTGTGTGTGTGTGATGTTGCGTGAGAGATGTCGGTGTTCTGGAGGATGAAATGATTATGTAGCAGATGGTTGGGTTCAGAGAGGACGAGGTGGTGGGAGCAGGAACAGAGGATTGTGGGTACAGTTTTTAATCCCTCTGAGTGCAAAAGCTGTCCAACCCAACAAGCACCGATCATCATCACCATCATCATCACATCTCTCTACCTCTCTCCCTTCTCTCTCTGTCACACACACACACACACACACTCTCTCTCTCAGGCTTTTCCTGACCAAAAGTAACGTGATGATTTAAATATATATACAGTATGTAGGGCTGCAGCAATCGATTGTTTTAGTAATCGTGTATTCTATTGATTATTCTGGTGATTAATTGAGTAATCTGATAAATATACTGCGCACACTGCGACTCTTTCTTTTTACGTCACTCTAATTTTATTGAAAAGCCTCCGTAGCGTTCTTGTTCCATTGAACGTTCTCAAAATAATATCAAACTTAGAAACAGAGTTAATTAAACTGACTATTACAATTTAACTGAAGTTCGGGCTTTAACAAACTCACTATAGCACTTTTTTTCCGTGGATTATTATTATTATATAATTATCTTAAACAAAAACTGAGTTGGGGGAACGTGCTAGCTAGCAGATTAGCCGCCACATTGATTAAAAGTTGTGACTCAGCCTTTCCAGAGCTGTAAACAAAGTGTGTTAGCTAGCAGACTCTCTCAGTCATGGCTCACACTGATTTCTGTTAATTGTTGCTAATGATTGTTAGCTTAGCTTGCTGTTTCCGGTCCTCTCTGCGGACTTTTAGCAGAGACCGGATGTTTCCTTTTGAAGTGCTGCTGCAGCAGCGTTGTGCTATTATGCTAAGCTAACTGCGTCTTCCGGTTGACACATTACACTACGTTGTTTTTAATGTTAGATTGCTTCAAAGTTCTTTCAGTAATTAAAATCTATGTGTTATTATTACAGCCCTCAGTTTGGGATGTATTTGTTTCACCATCCCCTCACAGTCCTGCTAATTTAGAGGCAGCTGGAGAACAGGGGCGGACCAGGGAAGCTCTGATCCTTTGGCTGCAGGAGCAGAAGACCTGGAGAACATTAGTGTTGAAGCTCTCAGGACAAATCCTGAGCTGAGCTGCTGGAGCTGCTGGAGGAGGTTGCAACCATCTGCAGACGTGAAAAAAGAAACCAGGTTTAAGAGGAAGAAAAGTCTGTGACCTCAGCTCCGATCACTGTGCCCACCGCTCTACGTATGGATCTCTATCATTTCTGCCCCCACAAAGCCGCAGCGTGCGTGCACGCGCGTGTGTGCGTGGGCACGTTTGCTCCAGTCTCGGGACAATGACAGCTTGTTTGCTGGGAGGATGGTTGGAGGGATGAAGTGAGAGAGCGAGACAAAGACGCAGAAGTTTGATTGGAGACCCTGTTGTCAGCATTTATCATGTCTTTGTCTATTTATGGATGCAGCCATTAGCAGGTCAGACTAACTAACGTCTGTGTTTGGACACATCTTATTTCATCTTACATCTTGCACATGTTAAAATGTAGCCACCACTGTGTGCGCAGACATTTGTTTAAAAAAAAAAATCAATTCAGTTTTATTTATCTAGCGCCTTTTACAAGAAAATTGTCTCTAGGTGCTTTACAGAGGCAGAACCCTGGGCAAGCACAGTGGCAGGAAAGACTCCATTTTAACAGGAAGAAACCTTGAGCAGGACCAGGCTTACAAGGAGGTACCAAAAAGAAGAGAAGACACTGGAGAATGTGAAAACGGCCCCGGTTGAGAGAACGGGCTCAACGAGTTCTTCTTCTTTTTGAACAGTCCACATAAACCTCCGCGATTTCGCCATCTTCACCATGTTTGCTACTTCCTGTTTGGTGCTGAGAGTGCACCCATTGGTTGCCTGTGAAGGTGACGTCATGTTTCCAAGGCGACAAGAATATCAAAGATCAAAGAATATCAAACATGGTTAATATTGTCATAAACGGCCACCTTACACCTAATGACGGGAATCACGGGAGTCCAACACACCCTAAAGAGCTACAAGTTCACCAACAAAGACTTTACAGTTAATAGTGGCTACATCTGAAAGAATTATACCGTTTTTGCTGATCTTTGGGCTGACTGGAGGCTCATGTTTACTCAGAATGCACAGCTGATGATGACTGAGGCTGCTGACGAATAAACCCAAAGTGTTTTCTTTCAGCCAACAGGACGATGGACCTGAGCCTGCGAGATGCTCTGGGTGGTGGTGGGGTGCCAAGTGGGACCCCCGCTGAGGCTTTGCTGAAACGAGACTTTGTGGCCTCGCTGGAGAAGGAGGCCTACGACGACAAGGTGGGAGAAACCGTCTCCAAGAGCGACTACCGGCCCCTACTGGACGGGAAGGACACCAAGACTGGTGAGTGGCCCTCAGTGACTCTGCAGAAACACAAGCCATGCTTCCTACTGTCAGGCTGAAGTAGTTCACAGAAAATACCCCTTTGTTTTAACTTTATTTGCATATTTTAAATAGGTGCCGTATTTTCCAGACTATAAGTCACAATTTTTTCATAGTGTGGCTGGTCCTGCGACTTATATATATTAAAATGTGTTAATTCACACTGACCGACATGAGCAAGGAGTAAATATTACCTACAGCCGCTAGAGGGCACTCCAGGCTTGTGACAACTACCAGTATGTGCTACTCCTGTACCATTTAAAATTCATTTAAACATGAACTTAAAGACAACTGAGAGAGACTGAACACAAATGCCCCCAAAAGAAACTCCTCTTCACTGAGGACGAAGAATTCAGTGATGTGGAATGAGATGGAAATTTAGCTAAACCTGCTAACCAGTAGCTAGCTTGTTGGAGTTGTGAGCTTGTTGTGTTAATTCTGCCTTTTCAGCCTC
This sequence comes from Pao palembangensis, assembly GCA_015343265.1. Lineage (NCBI taxonomy): Eukaryota > Metazoa > Chordata > Actinopteri > Tetraodontiformes > Tetraodontidae > Pao > Pao palembangensis. The sequence goes on along the minus strand of CM027093.1, from coordinate 12,978,726 downwards.
CCACGTGTGTTCTTTATGCTATTACTGTTAATGTGTTTTGTTATCATATCTGACACCTGTTCAGCCTGTTGTTCTATAGTCTATTGTTATTATTATAAGTTGTCTTTCCGGATGAAACGTCTGTTCTTGGTCTTGTATTGTAAAATACATTTCCCCAAAAGTGACTTATAGT
>CM027093.1:12908554-12973554 GCA_015343265.1 Pao palembangensis | reverse complement strand
ATTGCGCTGGCTGCCCGATCTCAGAGTTAGCACTGAAGCTAGCAGTGCCAGTCTCACCTGATTAGCACTGGAATTGCGCTGCCAGTCTCAGAGTTAGCATTGGAGCTAGCGCTGCCGTCTCACAGTTAGCACTGGAGCTAACGCTGCCAGTCTCACACTTAGCACTGGAGCTAACGCTGCCAGTCTCACAGTTAGCACTGCCAGTCTCAGAGTTAGCACTGGAGCTAATGCTGCCAGTGCTGGCATCAGGCCTTCAGCTTATTTGTAGCGTGATGTATGTCATGCCGTGTTTGCCTCAGTGGGTGGCGCACACTCATTGATTCTAAAAGACACGTCTGCTGACAGCAAACGTTGCCTAGGGAACCACAGATGCTGCATACCCTCTCCTTGCGTAACCATGGTGACAGTGCCTCCAGTCATGTGTTATGTCTCCTTTTCTCATTGTCAAAAGATGACAGGCAACACACACACTTGAACAATGGGACACACACACACACACACACAAAGCAGATTCACCTACAAGCCTTTATTTTTCAAACGTGGAACTGACATCAGAGTTCGAACCAGAAGTTGTCAACCCCCTGAGATTGTGAGCTATTGATAAGATAATCAATTGATGATATACTTTGGGACGTTTGAGAGGAAATTTAAACAAAACTGTCTGATCGGATGTTGAGCTGTTTTGCTGTAACTCCATGTATCTGCTTACGTTCCAGGCCTCGTGTCATCCATGGTGCCGTCAGGAGGGCGCCAGGACCCGCCGGGACAGGCTGCCTTTGGTGCCGACTTCCTGTCTGGTGAGGGTTCAGCAAGTCTTTGCTGCCCATGAAGTCGTTTGCCACTTTATCGTAATGTGTAAACACTGTCAGAGTGACGGCGGAGCCGCCTGTGTCATTCAATTCATTTATTTCCCTCTAAATCAGAGGTGGGCAAACTGAGGCCCGGGGGCCACATGTGGCCCGATGGACTGTTTAACCCGGCCCGCAGAGCCTTCACAACAATTTCTTCAAGAGCCAAATGAGGGTTGTCAGCTTGATTGTCAGAAAAAGGTTCAGACCCCACCTTCACCTAGCATGCTAACATGTCCTCTCAAGAAGGTGGGGCCAAACATCATCTGGAGCTTCATCATCCATCTCTAGTTGGACCAATTTCAGGCTCTTCACAATATTTTCTCAGTCAATAGCCCATCTAGCAGGATTTTTAGCTAACCTCTGATCCTCATTGGGGGGTTAGCTTCCTGCACCACCTGACCGGCCCCTTCATCAAGATCTAAAACCCAATGTGGCCCTTCAGGATAAAGAACTGCCCACCTCTGGTCTAAATTATATAGTAATCACATTTTCATGGCCAGTCCTGCTGCATCCTTTCATTCTACAGTCATTCACCTGTATTTTTCCTCTTTTCCTCCTCATTTTGTACTCATTGTCTGCCTTAACGTCCTGTCTGATTTCCCAATTTCTCCTCCATCTTCCTTCCTTCCTTCCTTCCTTCCTTCCTTCCTTCCTTCCTCCCTGGTCCAGGACAAAGGACAGTGGACTCCCCGACTCATTTCTAGGTCTCATGGTCTTTTCCCCTCATGAGTGTTTTCTATAGTTTTGTTCACGTTTCTGGTATTTTTGTGAACTTTTTTTTTGCAGTTGTTTCCATTCTTTTGTTCTTTTGTAGACTGAACTAGGAATTACTTATTGTTCACTCACTGAAGGCTCTGAGCGTTTTTCTTAACTGAAAGTTGAGGAGAGCACAGTAAAAAAAAAACTAGCAAAATGTCCATGTTTATGTGTTACAACAATACGATGATTTTATGTTTAATCTCTTAATCTTTGGTAACAGACACATTGTTTTAAAGTGATAAAACACAGAGGACCCGTGATAAAATACATTCTATTATACAATAAGGTAATGTTCCTCTGTGTTGTGCCTCCATCAGGTTTCTCCCAGTCTGGTGCGGGAGGGACGTTGGGATCCAGTTTACCACCGTTCCAGACCAGTATGAGTTCTGCTCTCGGCCAGACGGGCATGGCTGCACCTCTGGAAACCCACAAGAGTCCAGGCCTGTTTGACGTGGAAAGTAAAAGCCCAGGCAGCACCACTGGGAGCAGCACAGTCAGAAACTCTGACGTGGTCTCCTCCGGTGGACCAGGAATCCACTCCCAGGATCACCCTGCAGGTATTAAGAGCTGTGGCCGTGTGTTACCACACCGCTCCTCCACAATTTACCATTTAAGTGTTTTGTAAGCCTTCACCAGTATCACCTAAAAGTTCAAACAAGTCTTAAAAGTCGATAAAAAAGAACCCAATAACAAAGAAAAGTCTACAATACCTGGTCATTTATTGGCTGAGGAATATTTCCTTAGAGTTAGGTTGGGGTTAGAGGGGGATGGGGGCTGGGCTGGTTCCAGGAATCCACGTCCCGAAACCCGTTTAACCCTCAGTGAAAGTGTTGTGGCGTGCACGTGAGGAAGCCCTCCCGCATGTGTTCTGTAAGGACGCTCCGGCTGAATTTCCTCCCAGCAGATCTTCACAGCTGAGGTCCCGGGAAGCCCTGAAAGCGCAGCGGCTCCAGCTCCTCTATCGCCGCTGGCCTCAGAACCCACGTTTGCCACCCCCGTTCTGGAAGCACGGTCTCAGTCTTCCATCCTGGCACAGTCACTGCGTGGTTGGATCAGGTTCTGGCCCTTTTAAGACTTGTCTGAAGATCTGATCATGTTTAAACTGGACAGAGCACAGTCCTCGCTGTGGGCGGAGTCTGTGTGAGACCTGTGGCGTGTCAGTGTTATCAAGTCACCTGTTATAGTAGATACATTTGAAAGAGTAGATTGTTTTTGGGGTGGGGGGGTTCACTGGAGCCCTGAGCTGAAATACGGTCATGCTGATCACATCTTCAGGTAAACACGCCTCTTGTGTTTGAGCTCGCTGGAATCCTGGATAGATCCGTGTTCTCGGGGCAGCGGCGGCAGGTCGTGACGGTGTGGCTGTACCAGGCTGAGCCTACTGGCTTTGGGCAGCAGAGGGCAGCCTTTGCTAATAGGTTCCCCGGCTGTGGAACACCTCCAGACCGCCGTCTCCTGGCTGTAACCTTTTTTACGCGCCCACAGATGGGACTCCGTGCCATGACAGGGTGACGACGCCCTGCACTGAACTTTTGAAATGACTCAGCGTTTTTAGATGGACACAGGCCTTATTATTAAATATTTACCAGCTTTCAGTGAGAGTTTTATTTTCTACCTCTTCCACTCTCCTCAGTACCGCTGCAGCAGCCTACAGCCAGCTGCAGATAAAGGCTCCAGTTACATCATGCACCATGCTATTTTGGCTGCATTACTGAGGCAAAATGAAAGAAAAGGCAGCCTTTGAATGTACGTTTGCTACCCAACAACACAGGCGCTGCTTAAACGTTACGGTTCCTCTACAGAAAGACTTGACAGCGATGTAATCACGTGCTCTTTCCTGCTAACATTGATTTTAATAGATATGCATGTATTTCATGTGCTCCAGTCCCATTACATAATTTTGATTCCATACAGTTTATACATTTTCCTGCCTATGCAGCAGTGAGTGGAGCCACCGAACCACAGAACCAGCAGGCAGTCATGCATGTGACAAACGTACTTTTGGGGCCCCACCAGACCTATATATATATATATATATATATATAACAAGCACACTTATATACACATGCATATATGTCTGAATGTGTATATATATATATATATATACATTCATATATGTGTGTGTGTGTGTGGGCGTATAATGGCTTTTTGCTCGGTGAATCTTTGACAGCTTACAGATGGTTCCTCCTCTTAAGCTCTGTTTCCTCCTGACAGTACGGTTCAGTATGGTACAGTTTGCATTTATTGCCGTTTCCATTAGCGGGCTGTGTGTTTTCACGTTTCGACGACCGTCCGTCGTGGCACCAATAAACGAGCACGGCTTAGCATGTGTAGGCATACAGTAGCCCATCTAAAACGTAGACGCCAACTGAGAATTCTCTCTGTCTTTCCATGTGTAGGTTTTGATTTTAGTAGTACACCGTTGTTACAAGTAAAAGTCGCATCAGTCAAAAAAATGCGTCATGAAGGGGAAAAAAACATATAAGTCGCACTGGACTATAAGTCGCATTTTTTTGGGAATGTATTTTACAAAATTCAAGACCAAGAACAGACGTTTCATCCGGAAAGACAACTTATAATAATAACAGAATCTAGAACAACAGGCTGAACAGGTGTCAGGTATGATAACAAAACACATGCTACACGGTAGCATAAAGAACACACGTGGGAGGCTGAAAAGGCAGAATTAGCATAACAAGCTCGCAACTCCAACAAGCTAGTTACTGGTTCGCAAGTTTAGCTAAATCTCCATCTCATTCCACATCACTGGATCCACTGAATTCTTCATCCTCGGTGAAGAGGAGTTTCTTTTGGGGGCATTTGTGTTCAGTCTTTCACAGTTGTCTTTAAGTTAATGTTTAAATAAATTTTCAGTTGTACAGGAGTAGCACATACCGGTAGTTGTCACACGCCTAGAGCGCCCCCTCGTGGCTGTATGTAATATCTACTCCTTGGTCATGTCGGTTGTTGGTCAGGTCAGCGTGAATTAACATGTTTATAATATATATAAATATATCTAAGGACCAGCCAAACTATGAAAAAAAGTGCGACTTATAGGCTGGAAAATACGGTAATTAATGAACTGTAACTTTACACTACAGCTGATGTCTTACACACCCGAAGAGCAAGCTGCACCATAATGTACTATACTGAACCGACGTGTACTGCTTAGTAGGAACATAGCTTTAAAAAATCCTCCCCCCTTGGCAGCTCACCTCCTTTGTCCCAGTGGCTCAGTGGACGACATCAGTCCCTCCAACTCCACACCCCTCAGCCCTGACATTGTGGGGCAGGGGGTTCAGGAAAGCCAGCAACAGCAGAGACAGAAGCAGGCAAAAAGGAATGGCTATGACATTGTCTGCAACTTCTTGGACACCCAGGAGAATAACGTCAAACATGGCCTAGAGGACAAGTGTGGACTGGAGGCGGAGGAGGACGAGGAAGACGAGGAGAACTGGGAGTGTGAGTTCAGAGAGAGCGGAGGAGGGGGTCGCGTGAAAAGCAAGAAGAGTAAGAGTCGGGCGAGGCTTCCAGAGGAGTGGGGAGCACCCCCGCTGTCCATCTCAGCCACGCTCTCTACCAGTGCCTCTCCAGCTGCCAGCTCCAGGCCTTCAGACCCCGCCGATGGCTCCCAGTCTGTCCCCGGAACAGACTTATCCTCACGCGCTTATGAGCCCCTGTGTGTAGACCCCCTCCCCCCACCTGCTGCTGTGGATCTCAAAGCGAAAGTTTCAAGTAAACCTGAAGCTACGATTGGCAAGAGCGGTCCTGCTGGCCTCATTCACGACAGTCTTTCCCTGGTGGCGGGAGACAGTCTGAGTCCAGTCTCACAGACCTTTTCTTTCCTAGATTCAGTCCTTCAGACTCCTCCAGGCTCCGCTCCTGACTCTCAGACCACCACTCCCGTCACTAATACCTCCTCCCTTGCGGCTGCTGGTGCTGCTTTGAATAAATCCAGCCCCACAGAAGCCCTCATTCCCACTCCACAGGCTGATTCCATCATCAAGATCGCGCCAGACCTTGCGTCTACCTCGGCTTTGTCTCGTCCGTTGCCATTAGGCACGACGGCTCCTCCCCTTCCTGCAGCTGTAGTAAGTTCATCCCTCAATGTCAATGCCAAGCCCTTCTTCCCCTCAGCGACATGCGCTTCTACTGCCACTTCTGCGTCAATCCCACCCCTTACTTCTCCGGCTTCTGCCTGTAACGGTGAAACCGCTCCGACATCCGCGTTAGACACGGCGCCTAAGAGCACCGCCACAGTCGTTCGTCCAGCAGCAGCCACCCCACCTCTCTCCATCACCCCTGCAGCCCCCACCTCCACCTCTGTCCTTGCACTCTCAGAGCACCAGGAGTCCTCGCCGTCACAGCTCCCCCCAGTGGAAGGTTGGTGAACTATAGGAAAGACAATGACTGTCCCGGGGCTAATTATGCTAATGAATGTATTTTAGGATAGCAGCTGATAGCTAATGTCTGTCCTCCTCAATGCATGGCTCTTTGTCTGTCGATTGGGTCCCAGTCTTGGTCGGTGCTTGATCCTGCCCTCCTGGTATTTGTATTAACCAGGGCCCGACACACGAATGCAAAACACTGTAGGATGAACCTTGAATTTTTGGTGATTATTTGATTTCGCACATATCCAAATCAAAGCACATCCTTGGCTTGCAGTGTAAATACACTGGTCGGGCCCTAAAAGTACAAAACCGCCAGGTGAAATGATAACTTGACTGATATCCTCTGCCAGCCTCTGTATCTGTCCCATGATCATAATAATATCCTTACTTTACTCAGCACTGATATCTCTAGTAGCTACGCCTCCTCCAATGCCTTTTGTGTAGTTTAATTCTCTCTGTGCCTTTATTCTCCTCTTTCTGTCAGTCTAAACACACATCCTGGGTCCTTGTGTTGCCATGCGTGCCATCTGAACTTTGGAAAATCAGTCAAATGACAGATGGAAAAGCATCTGCTCGAAGCTTTTGTTGTACATGTTTCATACATCCATACACATTGGCTACTTGTGTGTTGTAGCCAATGTGAAGCAGAGCTTAAAAAAAATCCAAATTAAAAATATGGAAACCTTCCTTATTGCCTCCAAAACTGTGAGGCCAGCTTATGTTGGCAGCAGTTAACACTTTGTTAGTTATTCCGTATCAGCGATCTGAATTCTGGATCTGTATTCTGGGCCGGGATTCATTTCCAAACCAGATGGAATTGGTTGAGTCAGTGGTTTAGGTGAAACCAGTCAACAACGACAGGTGTTCTCTGGTGTATTGTAGCAAAAATACGAATGCTCCATTTCAAATTCATGCATTTCCCTCACGTCTAAACTTGCAGACGCGCAATGCAAGGATGCAATGTGGATTTTAAGTTAAGAGCGTCGCGCTCTCTCTCTCCGTATCTCCTGTCTACCTCTCTGAGACCTTTTCAGCTTGGTACACACACTTCAGGTCAGGCTTTCTCCCAGTTACCACAGCAGATCAACAGAACCTTAGAGTCTTAACATGTCTGATGCAGTTGTGTGTTTCACCTGACTCTGACATGAGTGACGGTTCCAGCCACGTGTTGGTGTTAAAACCAGCGGCCCTTTTGTTCTGCCTGACCTCTTGTTTGCTGCGGGAAACCCTGAGCTGACCTCTGCGCTATGATTTAGCCTCAGTAATGACCTTCTCCAGCACACTGAGCATTTACGACAGGTGTGTTTATCTGCAGCTGAAGAGACGTGGATGTGGTTGAGTGAAAGTGGATCCTAACAGAGTGTTTCCCCTCTTTCCCTTTCTTTGTTTTATAATGCCACCACCGTGGGATGTGGACCAACAGGTAAGACAACGTTCTGTTTTGAACGGGTATGTACAGATTTCTGGTTTGTAGCAGCTGGGCTATATTTACAGCAGCACAAAGCTCTTTTGGTCACATGTCTGCATTCGCACACTGATAGCAGGAAAATCAGGATTGAAGCTAACACCTGAACAGCAGCTGCCCTGCAGCACGAGGCTTAAGCGGCCTGAACTGGCTTTTGTGTGGATAAGAATTTCCACTTAAATGATTTAGAGGCTGACAGAGGCAGAGAATACTGCAGGAGATACTGCAGGTCACACACTTCTTTTGTAGCAATGCACAAGTGTTTGTCTGCTGCACTCGTTCAGGCAGCAGGACGAGCATGAACCCTCTTTAAAATGTGAAATATTCCATGTGGAGCGCATACTGAAGTGGTCCTGAGCTCATTTCTGTGCTGGTGGACTCATTAGGTCCTCCTGTCCTGTGCTGTTTCTGACTCTGGTCAGTCACAGCACCTGTCAGCGTGACGTCACCATCCAGTATTAATCTGGATCACCTTCACCAGCACTTCCCATCGGACACATGACACAGGTGTGAAACCTGCAGCCACAAATCTGCACCTGTAGCACTTTATGTTAGGCATGGCGTGAGTTTTAGAGACTTTATTCCCTCTAATAATCATAACAATGGCCTTTGATTTGCACTCTGTAGTATACTGTATAGATTTATGTTAAGCTAAATAGTTGAAATATTAGAAAAACAGCACCACCAAATGATCAAATCATCATTAAATGATGATAAAATTAGAAGTAATAAATATTTACTGGACATTTATTTACACTGTAGTCTGGAAAACCATCAGAAATCACAAGCCCCGCTAAAATAAAAGCATGGAGAAATGTTCCTTCTGTCGAACTCTTTGCCCTTCGCTGTCCAGTCAAACTGGGAATCAGTGATTGTGTTCATCTGCTTATTAACAGCTGACTGGTTTCTTTGTTTAATCTGAGGGCTGCCATTTCTGTCTTGTATCTCCACTGAGTCCTTTTCAAAAGCATGAGCGCTCTTGCAGGGCTGTCAGAGAAAAGGGATTTAGATAAATAACACAATCATTCAGTAGGGTCTAGATTCTCTCGCTGTGCCGGGATTGGAACTGTTTGCTGTTGTGATTGATCACATCAGAGGTGACTGAAGTGGTCACAGTTAAATACTGCCACCTACTGGAAACACGGAGAATGCAGAGGTTGCTTTGTCAGAATCAGTCAGGTCCAGTGGATCAGTCAGGATCAGTCTGGTTTTTGGATCAGTCAGGATTAGTCTGGTCCTGTGGATCAGTCAGGATCAGTCTGGTCTGTGGATCGGTCCAGATCAGTCAGGTCCCATGGATCAGTCAGGATCAGTCTGGTTTTTGGATCAGTCTGTATTAGTCTGGTCTGTGAATCAATTAGGATCAGTCTGGTCAGTGGATCAGTCAGGATCAGTCTGATCCAGTGGATCAGTCAGGATCAGTCTGGTTCTGTGGATCGGTCTGGTCTGTGGATCGGTCAGGATCAGTCAGGTCCAGTGGATCAGTCAGGATCAGTCTGGTCTGTGGATCGGGCCGGATCAGTCAGGTCCAGTGGATCAGTCAGGATCAGTCTGGTCTGTAGATCAGTCAGGATCAGTCCGATCCAGTGGATCAGTCAGGATCAGTCTGGTCTGTGGATCGGTCCGGTTCAGTCAGGTCCAGTGGATCAGTCAGGATCAGTCTGGTCAGTGGATCAGTCAGGATCAGTCAGGTCCAGTGGATCAGTCAGGATCAGTCTGGTCAGTGGATCGGTCAGGCCCTGCTCACTGTGGCCTGCTCTACTTTCTGAGCCACAGTCAGAGGCAACTTTGAGACCAGCAAGAAAGCACTGATTCATAAATAATCACAACCTGAGCCAAAAGGGTCAAATTAGGGCTGAACCTGCTGATGAAGCGGGCGGTGCTCATGCTAGTTCCAGCGAGGTGCTCGTGTGCACTTCTGGGCATTTCTTTCCTCTGGTTTTATTTGCTCGCCCTCTATTTATAAACCTCACATCTTCTCAGCTCTACAATATTAATGAGTGACCTTACAGCGTGTCAGCCTTGTAGAAATGTGTGCTGGTGCGCGCCCGTCGATTATTCCTCCACCCGAACCGCGTCAGCGACAGTCTCACATCTCTCTCTCTCTCTTTTTTAGTAAAATCAGAACAACCACACTAAATTCCGATGGCATCGTTGTGTGTTGTTGTGTAGGGAGTAACCCTGGAGACAGATAATCAGGTTCTCTGCTCCTCCATCGTGTGTCGGCTGTGTGCAACCACAAACTGCAGCTGCGCTGATGAGAACCGACTCTGAAAACACCACTGAGCCTTTGTTGGCCGTCTGACTGACACAGTTACGATTTAGACAGTTTTATATTCTCAATCAAGCTTTTTGAATTTGCTCCCAGTTGGGTTTAATTGTGAAGATCAGTGAGAGGGTTCAAGCCAGAGGTGCTGAATATACCGTCCAAACTAGAAGAAGCTGCTTTCAAAAGATTCTTTCACAGTAATGATTAAAAACACAGTCAAATGTGTCTTAAACATAACGATAAAGGCACATTTTTCATCCCTTGTTGTGTTTGTTTGTCTTAATCAGATTGAGAAAATGAAACAATTTTTGATAGATTTCCTAAATCCACCTTTTAAGTAAGGTCAATATGTCTCCTGTCCGGTTCTGTCCGCTTCGGTCCTGTGATTATTCTATGCTGAACTATGTTTCTATCTTGTATTATATTCTGTGTTTGGATCTTTTGGATGACAAAATTGTCATTTTATTTCAAAAATATCTGATGGGCCAAAGGAAGATGAATGATGCTGCAAACCACAGATGTTTCCACATCTGCAGCTTTTTTTTTTTTTTACTTTCAGCTTTGTATTAATTCAATTCAATTCAATTTTATTTATTAGAAGCCGGAAGATTAATTAGTATCAGCAATGAAGAGAATGGATCAAAAAGGACATTCGTCTCAGAGGTTTTGTTTCTGCTTACTAATGATGGGACAGATTGGACTTTATGGTGGATGGACTCACATGATATCAGTCATGGAACAGTTTTTAGTTCTGGGCACAAATAAAATGTCAGTTCTGGAGCACCAGCACGTGTGAGGGGGCATCATCAGCGCTGTTGCTTTCAGGTTGGCGTTTAATCGGCATGTTTTGGATTTTTCAACATGGTGCGTGACTGTTTTGTTGGCTGCCTTGACTTTGCGACCTTTGAGCAGATGGACTTTTCTGGGTCCCGGAGACAAGCAGGTAGAGGACTGGCTTGACATTTTGTCATTGCGTGCACGTGGTCCCAGCTGTTGGGGGCCCCCCAGGGGCGACCTCGCAGGACGTCGCCCCAGCTCTGCAGGCACGCCATTGATGATGTGGTTGTAATAGACAGATTCTAAATTAAATCGACTGGAAATAATTCCTATTTCTCTCTGCTGCTCCTTATTTCTTCTCCACTCTTCGTCTCAATCCTTTTCTCTTTCTCTCTGCATCTGCTCCCTTTTCTCATTCATCTCTGCCATTTTCCTCCCCCTCTATCTTCTATCTTTATGTTCTTTCATTTACCCTCCCGGTCCATGTCATTTACCTCTCCCTTCATCATCTCTCTCTCTCTCTCTCTCTCTTTGGCCTTTCCATCTCTTCATCACTACCTCCGTCTCTTCATCACTCCCTCCTCACAGACTCCCCGTGTTGCTGCGCCACCATGATCATCGCTGCACCGCCAATCGGGGAGGGGCAAGGGGGAGTCACAGTTGTGTGTGGTTTTAGGGGATGGGGGGGGGGCGTTGTCAGGGAGATTTGGGAGGTGGTTGCCTTGGAAACAAAGTGACTCTTTGTGTAAGGGATGGAGGGATGGTGGAGGGGTGAACCGTGTGACAGTCAGTGAGATCGACGAGTAAAAATAGAAACACTCTGACAAGATCCTCCTCCCCTACCTCCACCCCTCGTCTTACCATCTCTCTCTCCCTCTTTCTCTCTCTTTCTTTCCCTCTCTCAGCACCACAGGCACCAGCTGTAATGTTCCTCTGTTTCTTTCCCAGCGAATGTGCAACAGTCAGTGACCTTCAGAGGAGGGCTCTGACCGACCTCCCCCACTTCCTTCTCCACCATCGGTTTCATTCGATGACCCACAACTTGTTTGAACGGTCTCATTTTTGTCCTCCATCTTTCACAGACTGGTCGAGTGTACTGGTTATACATTTTCACATGTAACAGCCTTTAAGCAGACAGGTAGACTACTGATTTAGTGGCTTTCATGCTTATTTTTGTTGAACAGTTTTTTGGACTAGCTCTTGACAAAACAGGGTTTGTTGATGGAGAGAGTAAGGAAGTCATCCGTTTTTAATTCAATTGGACAGGCTCCGGTTGTTTTTTACACGCAGGAACCAAATGTTCAAGTAAACTGCAACACTCGTGTTGAAGGTTTATGTATAATTTACCCTAAACCTAAAACATTTCACTTGTTATTGAGCGTTATCTGGACTTTTCTGTCATTTTGATTTGATATGTGAGTAATTAGAGTCTAATTAGGATTATCTTTATCATGGGTGACCTCTGTCTCTCGCCCGCCGTGTAACTGTGCCGACCATCCCATCGTTTGTGCATCCGTGGTCGTGGTAGATCTGCTCTGCATACGTGTTGCTACGGGCTCGATGCTGAAATTGTGCTTTGGCAAATGAGGGAATTTTTCCGGGTCGTCATGTGACCTTGTGATGTCAGAGAGAAGAGAAAGAACGAAAACAGAGCGCGAGAGAGAGAGAGAGAGAGAGAGAGAAAGACAGAGCAGGAGAGAGAGAGAGAGAGAAGGTGCAATTTAGCCTCACAGCTGATCCGTGCAGTGCTCGGAGAAAAGCCGAGACGACTAGACACACGCTCACTCTCTCACTTGCACTGCTTTTTTGCACACACACACACACACACACACACACACATGCGTTTCAGACACACATGCATGCATCCTCCATCAGCTCAATAACAAATAACCCCGCTCCACTCTGCAGCATCACTTCACAAAGAAAAGGATGCATTGGCTCTTTGGTTTTTCAAGCTCCTCACACTTTGGATCCTGAAAGCATTGCAACCTCTCACCCAGGAGCACAACTGGACTTCCCAGACTTTAAGGTGGAGCAGCTAATACCAGCAAGGAGCCAACTCTATAGAGCCTAAGGAAGCTAGTGCTAACAGATCAGGAGAATGTCCTTCCTGCCCGGTTCACCTTGGCACCAGGCTGGTGTGATCAGTGGCAGTAGCGGGTTTGGACCACCTTCCGCTGGATATCAACAGCAGCAGCAGAAGCCTGCTAGTGGCCTCTCTGGTGCCAGCACCCCCGTGGTCCTGGCCTGCGCTCAAGTGCCAGCCACAAGCGCAGCCACGGACCTGCACGCTCACCATCACAGCCAAGGCCAGACGCCACCGGGGAGGGGACGTGACCCTGCCAAAGAGGAGTCCAAAATAACTTTTTTAAAAGATGAAGTGAGGTCAGCTGGAGGGACGACTGAGGGCTCTGCATCTGGGGGACAAGAAACTTCAACTTCCCTGATGCCCTCCCTGAAGATAGAGGACAAGGCTTCGAGAGGAGGGAGACAGAGGGAGGATGGACGCGGAGCTGGAGGTCAAAGCCCCAGCACCCACCTGTCCACCCATTCTTCTCCCTCCACCTCATTACCCTCTGCTCCTACCATGGAGAGGTCCTCTCCAAACTCTTTACCAGACCAGAAGAGTCACTCTGACCTTGACTTTGCACAGCTCAACGTGCAAAATACTCATTTAGACACCAAGGTTGGCACCCAGATGTCTCCAGTGTCGACCAGGACTGGGCAGAGCAATTCCTCTTTGACTGGATCTGACAGATCAAGTTCGAGAAACGGAGCGGAGGAGATGAAGGGATCTCTTCCTGGTCCAGCTGCTGACCTGACGAGCAGAAGCACCAGCAGGGGCTCTGGGATGGAACGAGAGAGCTTCAGGGCAGAATCGGGCCCTCCAACAAGCAGAGGTGCAACAGACATGGCTCCAACTTCTGACCTGCCCCAGGACCTGGGTGCTGCTGAAGATGAGACAGCGGCTTTGCATGCAGCCGCGAAGAAAAAAACGAGCCCAAACAGTGAATTACCACCGCGGACAACAGTGAGACGCACCATGTCCGAGTGTTCCCACCTGGCTGTTCCCACCTTAGTGGCTGGAGCATATCCCGCTGGAGTGGGAGGCTCTCCAATGTCACCCAACCTGCCTGATTTTGCCCTGATGGGAGCTATCAGCCCACCCAGGGCCCCCTACCCGCATGTGGCCGTCAGGCGTTCACTTACCGTCACAGACGGCACTGGAGCTGCTGCCGCGTGGGCAACGGCCATGCCTTCCTCGTTCATGACTTCACCTCTACTGCCGTCCTCACCACCTCCAAAGAGGCATCCTGGGAGCTGTGAGACAAACTTTTTACTTCCTGTTCCTCCCCATGCAGGAACATCTAGCTCCCAAGAAGCTGAAAATGGTAAGCTTTAATTCGTGTCCGAGTCACTGTTGGTGTGGATATAAGAATAAAAACATGCAAGGTGAAGTAAAGGTTCCCTTTCTTTGACCAAAGTATTGGTGGGCGTATTGTATGTACCCCAGGATTGGTCCCCATAGGAACAAAGAAGGACTAGTATGCAGAATCCATTTTATGGGGTTTAGTATATCTCTATCCAGTCTTCGAGAGCCGAGGGAAGTGGGAGCAGAGGTGAAAGCTCTGTTTACCTGTGAAAACCCGGCTGGAATCCGGCCCCCGAGGACTGGACTTGCCTACCGCTGCCCTAAACCAAGCGAACAGAGGCCAGATCTTTGTCTTTTTTGGGGGGGTTTATGTTTATTGCTACTAAAAGCACTGAGTCACAGCTGTGAGCTGCCTTGATCTTCATGTGAATGTCCTCATGAGCTCATGAGCGCGTCCACTCTCATCATCCTTTGCCTTTATCATTTTTCCCTGACTTCACCTTCAAAGCTACGGTCAGTAAGTTTGGCTGACGACGGCCGTGTGCTGCTGCTTGCGATGCGACGCTCTCTTCCTGCAACATGCCGTGTTTGGGGACGCGGCGTGCTGCGATTTGTTGGGTGTTGTTGTGCTGTGTTCGTTCCGTTGGATAAATGTACTAAAACTCTCCCATAATGCGGATCGGACTTTCATGGATGGAACGATGGAAGTGTGCAGTCTAGAGGTGTTGGAGGATTATGAAAAGAGCGGGTCAGAAAGCGTTATATGCTAGGAACCATCTGTTAAATGCTTCTCCACCTTTTGCAGATCCTCTGCAGGCTGAGACGCTGTCCCTGATTCATGTCCGTGATCGCTGGTTCTGTGTTTCAGACAGCAGAGTCGGAGTCGACAGAGAAGCTGCAGCATTGATTAGACATCGACTCTGACTCTGACTGTACACTTGCAAATATAGAGCAGCTATTTCTGTCTCTCTCTCTCTCTGTATGTGTGTTTCCACTGACGTTTTTCAGATTTTAATGGCCCACGCATATCCATAAACAACAAGTCTGCCAGCCTCCTTTTGAATTTAGCACAGAAACAGATGAGGGTTGGAAGAGAACACACTTCCACGTGTGGTTAACGTCAGGAGGAATGTTAATTACAAAAAACAACATTTTAAAGAGATTAATTCAACTACCTGCAGATTTGTAAGCTTTCCTGCATCTGTGCACGTGACGGTTAGCGACTCCAGATGCATTGGGAATCTTTTTCTGCTTGTCCTGGTCACGGTTGATCAGGGCTGAAAACGTCATGATAACCCTGGTATTTTTGTCCCTGTTTTACTTCTTTAACTAGATATGAAACCATGTTTGCTACTTTGGGTTTTTGTGGTTAAAATGTTCTATATTAGCTGGCTTCTCTCATCATTTGGCTGAAAGCAGAAAATCATCACAGTGAAAAGGAAACAAACACACAGATTTTGTATTGTGGTTATACCACAACAACAAAATGAAAAAGGCGACGTGAACAGAATTTAAAGTTGCATAGTTTTAGTTTTAGTTTTCACAGTTGACCTTGTGGCCAGGAAACCAGTCATTTGATTGACAACCCGTCCATTGATTGACCTGGTTGGGAACTGTAGCTGCTATCATGCTAGCAAGTATTAGATGTGTGTGTGTGTGTGTGTGTGTGTGTGTGCATGTGGAAGGAAATGATATCCTTGCACAAGCCTGTCTATGTTTGTCATGCCCTGATTATACACACACACACACACACACACAGACACACACACAGCTGGTTGCCAGCAGCTGTGCTGTGCAGCATGGTATTAGCTGGATCCTCTGTTCTCAGGCAGCAGTTTCATGTCGTATGAGTCACACTGCTGGTGTGTGAACTGTGAGCTGATACAGTCACAACAATGAACCGTCATAAAGAATTATATTATTCTCTTTCTGTGGGGATATTTCTAATGTCTCCCTCAGTATGTCGATTCCCCTGAAGGCCAGGATCTTTTCTGTGTGGAGTCACGTATCGCTTTAGAAAACTCTGTCATTGCAGTGGGAGCATAAAGATCACCTCATCAAGCATAGAGAACGACTGCGCTAGTCCAGGAAAACTGCTGGAATAAACGATTCTAAAGGAATAAATGTTTTTGTTGTTGTATTTAGAGAAGTTGCTGGAGTTGAATGGGTCGTTTGCCAGCAGACAGGAAGTAGTTTCAGCTCTCAGGTGAAACAGAAGCGGAGGTGAGGGGACGTCAGGCTGTGATGTGCCCAGTGTCCCTGTTACATCAAAGAGCTCCTGTTCCTGTCCTGTTCTGCCGTCTCTGGGCGTTTTCCACTGCAGCTGCTCCTCTGTTGCTCCAGGAGGCTGTGGAGAGGGTGTCTGCTTTTGTCCATTATAGCCTTCAGCGTACTCATCCTCACTGCAGGTCTTCGTGGGTCCAGCCTGCTTTTTCAAGCAGATTGTCCAATCGCTCGGTGGTTTTGTCCGTAAGGCTTCCACTGCAGCAAAGCGTGCACTGGTCACCACCGTGGTAGAACATGGTCAACATCTCCACACATCTCACACACAGAAGATCTGAGTGTCGCCAGGAAGAACGGACGGCTCTGCCCCTTCCTGTAGAGCAGGGGTGGGCAATTGTTTAGCCTGAAGGGCCACACTGGGTTCTAGATCTTGATGAAGGGGCCGGCCAGGTGGTGCCGGAAACTAACCCCCCAGATGAGGATCAGAGGTTAGCTAAAAATCCTGCTTGATGAACTATTGACTGAGGAAATAGTTAGAAGAGCCTTTAAATTGGTCAACCAGAGATGGACGATGAAGCTCCAAATGATGTTTGGCCCCACCTTCTTGAGAGGACATGTTAGCATGCTAGGTGAAGGGGGGGTCTGGACCTTTTTCTAACCAATCAAGCTGAAAACTCTCTTAATTTGGCTTTTGGAGAAACTATTGTGAAGGCTCTGCGGGCCGGATTCAATAGTTCATCGGGCCACATGTGGCCCCCGGGCCTTAGTTTGCCCACCTCTGCTGTAGAGGTTATCAGTGTTGGGGGACAAGTCCAGCCTGTCATCTATTTGTAGTTGCTAGTCCCTCAACCATCTGACCATCTTGGAGATGCGGTAGCTCTTCCACAAGGCTGGCAGGAGGCGCTGTTGACATTCTGCCTTCACTCTGCTTCGATGATTGGTGCTGAACTAGCGCTAACATATGACGGCAACCTGAAGATTTAAAATGGAAATTAGAATATAAGATCTCAGTGATTAATGCTGGAATCGCAGACAAGTGTAAACACTGAGCTTGACCTCTTTCATGACTAAAACCATCTACATAAAAGCATCCCCGCGTTGACCTTCAGATCCAGGAAACCAGGAATGGTTTGATGTGATAGATGCCGCCAGTAAGAACCCTTTTACTGTGAAGCAAAGCGACAGCCAGGGTCTCAAGAGTCAGATTCTTGAATACTTTATCCACTGATGTGTGGATTTCAACGCCATGTAGAACACCAGCTTACGTAACAGGGTGGAAATCCAATTGTTCCGCAAACATTTGTTTAAATTAGTCAGCTCAGCTTGCGCTTGGCTGCAGTGGTTCAGTGCAAAGCGGCGTTCTGTCAGCGCTTCAGCAACAGGACAAACACTTTTGTACAAACCCTGATATTTACTTTGCGCCCGAGTTGAATAAATCTTCTCCATTCTTGTTTAAATCTGATGCTTGTAGTTATGTCGGTCTTGCCTTGATTTGAAACTTTTGTTTTTATTTTTGTAACTCTTATGTGCAGTTTTCTTGCTTGAAACTCACTAAAACCTCTTAAAGTTTGACCCAATTTCATGGCACACGACACAGAACGGTCGACCGTGATCAGGTGGAAAATCTGAAACAGTCTGAAACAATGCCTATACTGATTACATTACTGCGACTCTTCGGTTGTGTAGATATTCAGAACAACGAGGAGCACACCTCGCAGACATTCCCCTCACTACCACAGGCGGTTCCTGCAGCCTAGGCTTCTCTAGAAGATCTGGTTGGTTCCTGGCAGCATGAGGCAGGACTGGACACCGCAGTTTAGACGGTTCTAAGGTCAGCGGAGAAACCTGTTGAGCCACAGGTAGTAGTGATGGTCAGGTGGACGTTCATTCTCGCAGTCTTGAGTTTCGGCATGCTAACAGGACCACCTGCCCTCATGCCCTTCAGACTTGCTACCGCTGTTTATGCACCTGGGTGAAACCTGAACACTTGTGTCCACAGCTTGGATTAACTCCTGATTCTCACTGGTTTCTACAGCAGCTGGATCTTACGTTCACACATTCACACTGGATGTAATATTCACACATTCACACTGGCTCGAATATTCACACATTCACACTGGCCCGAATATTCACACATTCACACTGGATTGTATATTCACACATTCACACTGGATCGTATATTCACACATTCACACTGGATCTTATATTCACACATTCACACTGGATCGTATATTCACACATTCACACTGGATCTAATATTCACACATTCACACTGGATCTTATATTCACACATTCACACTGGATCTTCACACATTCACACTGGATCGTATATTCACACATTCACACTGGATCGTATATTCACACATTCACACTGGATCTAATATTCACACATTCACACTGGATCGTATATTCACATATTCACACTGGATCTTACTGTATATTCATACTTTCCTCACACTGACTCAGACAACACAAATCTTGGGATGAATGTGGTTATTTCTTCACTCAGCCTACATTATTGCCTTGCAAAATGATAATTAATCAACTCTCCAGACATGAAAACAAACTTCCTAAAGCTTTTTTAGCTTTTTGTGAGATCAGTCATTATTAGAATCTGGTCAACTGTATGAAAATCTTGTTTTCATCTATTCTATTCTTCTATTCATTTGTGGTAAACTTTGACGCAGATGTTCTTTGTTTAACAGTGAAGTTCGACAACAAGGAGAAGCAGGAGAAGGTTGACATTACGACCAGCAACACAGCCAAGACCAACGTGTCTGAAAAGAAAGAGAAAGAAGATCCGCAAAAGCAGGACAACGGTCCAGACAAGAAGTCAGACAAGATCGTCAAAGAGGAGGACAAGGTGGAGAAGAACACGGAAAAAAACAAGGCTAATGAGAAGGCTGACAAGGTGGACAAGCCCGAGAAAACCCACAAGGACGAGAGGAAGGGAGAGGAGAACAAGAAGGAAGAGAAGGGAGGGAAAGGGCCGAGCAAATCTCCCACAGGTGACGCTAGCAAGAGCCTGCCAGGTCCTGACAGCAAGAGCAAGGTGGGTCGCACACACACACACACACACACACACACATCCTTGTACTGAGGACTTTCATAGACGCAATGTATTAGCCAGCCCCATACCCCAACTATCCCAACTCACCTCCTGACCCCGACCCTAACTCTGACCCTGACCCCAACCCTGACCTAAACCCTGACCCTGACCCCAACCCCACCCCCCGACACCGACTCTGACCCTAACCCCAACCCTAACCCTGACCCTGACCCCAACCCTAACCCCAACCCCAACCCCAATCCCGACCCCAACCCTGACCCCAACTCTGACCCTGACCCTAGCCCTGCCCCCAACCCTGACCTCGGCCCCAACCCTGACCCTAACCCCAACCCCAGCCTAAACCCATTTCTAACTCCAACCTTAACACCAAGTCTCAACCCTCAAACAACTTTGCAGCTGTGAGGACCAGCTAGAATGTCCTCACTTACCAAAAATGTCCTCACTTTGCTAGTATAATAAGTATTTTGCTACACAGTATTTAGAAAGTACAAGAACTGACACACACACACATACACACACACACACACAGACACACACACAAGCAGATTTTGAGTAAGGCTGTAGTGTTTTCATGTTGGTGGTTTGTTTTTTTCCCTGTCCTTTTCACTTCTTCTTGCCAGATTTTCACTCTAACAACCTTCTTTCCACAAATATGTCCTGAGTTTGGATGTCCACAAAAACATGTTTCTGTCAGCATTTGCAGATACTTTCCCATTCAAATTTCAGACTAAAATCCATTCCCAAGCTGAAGGATTGTTGAATATTTTTGCGTTACTTTACACACGTGGACGTGCTGCCAGTACTTGCAGGGTGTCCTGTCCCCAACTTGGTCGTAAAAATGGGAATCTCGGACTTTGGCTGAACTGAGCACGCGCATCACCGCTCCTCCATTAAATCATTAAATTCATCCGCAGTTTCATCTCTGTCAGAATGTGAATTAAAAGTTCAGTCTGACCAGATTCCACGTTAACAGCAAGCAGACATCGAGAGGCAACCAGCAGGACTGATTCTGCTGTTTTAGAACTTGTGCATTTTTTTTGTCTGTGCTCCATTTATGCATCACTGACTGTGTGTGTGATTCTGCATTTTATGCTGATTGGGAGAGATGAATGGGTCCTACGCTTGCAATCCTGTTACAACATCACGTGCTACATTTGGAGTGCTTTTCATCCCGTCTCATTTGAGGCTAATGCTGTGATTTAAGGCTCCGCAGCTCCCTAAAGTGGCCATGAATTTCCTTTTCTGGATGCTGATGGTTTCAGATGACTTGAGTGCAGTCATTGCCATCCGTGATTGCCCTTTATTTTAGCCTTTATCGCTTTCCTCGCTCTGCGTTTTTATCTTTTGTGGCTTCTTTAATTTCGTTCCCACCAGCTTGATGTGGCTTCAGCTAAATCAGATTCAGCCAAATCGCGCCCATCCACTCTGTCGACCGCTGGCGAGGCCTCGGCAGCCAAACGTCCTTCCCCCACCAGCTCAAACAAAAAGAGTCCTGTACCCAGGGCAACAACACCCACTGCAGCCAAGCGCCCACCAGTGGCAAGCGGCTCTGCCAAGGTGAGTCATTCAAAGGATCACGTCAGTGAATGGACCCCCTGAGGCACCACCACCATTACCACCAGTCTTTTTTTCATTTATTCATTTATTTGTAGAGTGAAATAAGCGCACACAGAAGTGTCACACTTTACTAGAATCAACGGACCAAAATGCTGATTTACTGCTCTGAGAAAAAAATGCAGTTTTTCAGTGATGTTTTCGGGTAAGGTCAAAGCTGTCCCAAGCTTCACGAGCCAAAGCTTGAATCCAGTTGTCCTCACAGCCATCAGAAACGCTCGCCGGGGCTTGTCGCAAACACTCGATGGCTGTTGTTGCCAGTCACAGGGTTTGCAGGGTAATTACCTTCACGAGACACTGGACGAGTCCAGTGTCGGACACCGCTTGGGAGGGTTAACAGGGATTAACTAATCCATCAGTCACACAGTTTAGATAGTTCTATGCACAGAGCCAGCTGAGCTCTACGCCCCAGTAGCCCTGAGCACGTCTGGCTTCCTGTCCACTTCCTACCTGCGTTACCTGCTGGTACATCAACCTGACATAGTGTCAGGTGTTGATGTGCACTTTGAAAAGCGTTTTCTAGCCACACCAACACGCTGTTGGTTGCTCAGCAACACAAGTGGGCTGGTTGTTCTCAGTTAAAGAACCAGAGAACAAATTAGTCCGTTCAGTGGTGTAATTAAAATAAAGGCCTTTTATTTTTTCTCTGTAATAACTAGTTTTGTTCTCTGTGTGTGGCAAAACAGCCCAGAATAACAAATATTCATGTGTGACAATAAATCAAAAGCATTTAATAGAATTAAAATTAGAATTAATACTATAGAATATTCTAGTTTAGATTATCCTATAGTATTATTATATACTATATTTTAGGGCTTAATTTTTGTTGCCTTATACAGACTAGGAGTAATTTCCTTTTGATTACAGTTCTAAATGTTTTTACTTTCTTTTTTCTGAAACTGTTTATTGCAGTTTATATTGTATTTTGTTTTGTTAGTCTGGCAGTAAAGTGTCTGAAATTACACACTTCTTGTGAACTAATCAGTGACCTCGCAGATGAAATTCCTCTTTCGGACACTCAGCTGTTGCAGCTTTAAACTGCGTCACAGCGTCGCTTTATAAAGCAGATTGACGGTTGAGTATTTTAGTTTCTCCTACTGATTAATAAGGATAAAATACTCACTGTTTGTTTGTCTGTTGTTGTGCTGTTAATATTTAACTTAATCATTAATTAATGATTAGCATCATCTAGCTTCTCACAAGCGACCACAGAGGATACAGGAGCATCACTTGTCCACGACTATGGGATGCATTTCTGCCATCACCTTCTTGGTTGTTTGCGTTTGGTACTCGACGCATGTCTCACACTGCTTTTACACACTCACAGCAGACACACACACACACACACACACACACACACACACACACTCACAGTATATTCATTTAAAAACCTCACGGCTCACCTGTCCTGTGATTTCCAGACTCCAGACAACAGCACTGCTGAGAAACGTCCACCTGTGCCCAAGGCCACACCCACGCCCCGTGGCTCCTCCTCCACTGCCGCAAATAAAACTGCTGGTACACGTCTCTCACACACACACACAGGAGTACATCATGACCTCTACAACAGGAGCCGACTTTGCTGTAGTTGCTGATCTCATGAATCAGTGCTCCCCCTCCAGGCGGTCGGCAGCCTGAGCTGCTGCCATATGTTGCTCTTAGTCGTATTTAATCGCCAACCTCAGTACCAAAACCGCCTCCCAAAGCAAAGGAGCCGAGTCCTATCAGTCAAAGAGGCATTTGCTTCAGCTCCCTCCGAGGCGCTGAGTCATTCGCCCAGCAAACAGCAGCGGTCCTGAGCGTGCTGCATTCAGGGACCCTAGGTTTTTTCTGACCTGTTGC
Organism: Pao palembangensis; assembly: GCA_015343265.1. Classification (NCBI taxonomy): domain Eukaryota; kingdom Metazoa; phylum Chordata; class Actinopteri; order Tetraodontiformes; family Tetraodontidae; genus Pao; species Pao palembangensis. Next base: position 12,950,920 of record CM027093.1, on the reverse strand, counting down.
TCAAAAGCCCAGATCATTCAGTCATATTTAGTCAAATTTGCTGTTCTGTCTTGATACTTAAATCTATAAAATTGTACCTATGACTGTAACTCCTCTCTGTACACATACTAACTCACATTTGAGTATCGGCTACTAAGTTTATTGGCTTATGTTTCATACTTGCAGTGAACAAGAATGACAAAGCTGATAACAAGATGGGAGAGGTCAAGAAACCCAAGACTGCAGGTAATAAAACAGAAATGCAGGATGGATGGCAAAGATGGCTGAAAAAAAGAAAACAAAGGGAAGCGACAGCAAAACAGTTACAGCTGTGATTCTTTTTTAACGGTAAAATGTTACATGGGGTCCAGTACAATTTAGCAGTACTCCCGTGTAAGGACTGTTCCCTCTCAGCAGCCCGTCGGCAAGCTCCTGCTGCCACGCCGGCCACGCCTGCCGCCTCCACTAATGGTGAAAACTCTCACCGCCGCCGAGTCATCACCAAACCGCCGGTGCCCAAGCAGACCCCGATCGAGAAGAAGCCACCAGTTCCTCGTGCACCTCGACATCCCAGGCCCCTCAATGCACCGACCCCTGACCTGAAGAATGTCCGCTCCAAGATCGGATCTACTGACAACATGAAATACCAGCCTGGCGGAGGAAAGGTAGGAGCAGACTCTACAGTAGAGGCCAGCAAAGGCACCGTGGTTTTGCTGTTAAAAAGCGTTTTCCTAGAGAGGTGGGAGCCACACTTTGAAACAAATTCCAGTTCTTGTTGCAATGGAAGACGACAGAGTGAGAGAGGCATCAAAGCGTCCAACACAAAGGTCCTCCTGTCAAACATGGGGCTCCAGCAGGGGACTTTGTGGACTAGCTGGGGGACATCAGTGCAGGTGTGGGCAAAGATGGGGACTCCTGGAGAGGTGTGATTGGGAGAAATGACTCCCTGATTTGTAGCTGAGCGTTCTGAACACCCTGTTTGAGTAAAGGAGTTAGTGGGTTTGTTCAGGGCTGACACCGATTATTGATAGGAAGTGAAACCGATATTTCAGATCCCAAATCTTTTACTGTAAATACTCAAATCTTTGTCAACTTTCAGAACAGTAATATTAAAAAAAACAACAGAAAACATTTAAGTTCTCCGACCACATTTATTATCACAGAATCACGCCTTTTTGAAATACTAATGCTAACAAGTAAACATGTCTTCTTCTCTTAGTAAACTAGAGGAATGAAGTAATATATTCCATATCTTTGTGTATTTATCTCTTTGTCCTTATAACTCAAAGATTTGAATAGGAAAAACATCTTTTATTATGTGTTTTACTTGTGATTATTCTCATGTAATGTTTTTTTTTTACATTTTGTTAATGATTGTTGATGATAAAAAAGAGATGACTAAATATGTTTGCTAAAGCATACATCTCTCAACGTTAGGTGGCGCTGTTTAGTCACTGTCCAAGTGTATACCGTGAACTGCAGTCAAATTTTATATTTATAACAGGACAACACGAGCCGAATAATGTGGTAAACTGTTAAGTCGCTGCCAATCACGCCACGTTAGCTGTTGCTGCATACTGAAACTCTGACGTATCCCACTCTGACCGCAGAGTGTTAGCACTGCAAGCTAATGTTAACGAGCATCATAGTCGGGGCGTTGTTCCTCAGTGTACCTGGAAAGTTCACTTGCAATCAAATACACGAATATTGGACATCGGCGAAATAATAAACAGGTACAGATATGAACAGGTTCAGCCTCAAGGGGCTGTAAGCCTAGAACACCATGGTGGACACCATGGTGGACACCATGGTGGACACCAGTGGTGGACACCAGTGGTGGACACCAGTGGACAGGGAAGCTGCTTAGCTGAAAGTGCAGACGGCCCGAAGGACTGCAGCCTTATTTGTGAGGGAGGCAAAATAGCGGCTGTGGGAGTCGCTCGTAGGGAATCCATGGAGAAGGATTTTCAGAGTATCAAATCCTTTCTGGAGCACCATCCACTGACTCAGGAGAGGAAGGGAGGACCGTCCAAGGTGTGCACAGCAAGGATGGGACAGTGTTGACCTTGACCAAAGCAAGAGGGTGTTAGAAGGAATACTTTCAGGAACTACTGAACGTGTCAATCGATGATGGACACTGAACACTGTTGGAATTATCGGTCTGTGGCCTTCAGCACTCGTTGGATCGGCTTACAGTCAAGTGCCTTGCTGACAGAATGAAAAACAGCACCTCTTATTCTTGGACCCTTCTCAGACAGAACTGAATACTCGATGTAGGGAACGAGTCCTTACCCAGAGTAGAGGAGCTCAAGGATCCTGGGCTCTTGTTCACAAGTAGCTCTGAGAATTCAAGAGAATAAGCAGGGGCGACATTCCATTTGCTGAGAGAAAAATGGAGCTGAACTAAAAGGTTAAGCTCTCAGTCTACTACAGGGGAGGGCAATTACTCTGCCCGAAGGGCCGCACTGGGTTTTAGATCTTGATGAAGGGGCCGGCCAGGTGGTCCTGGAAAGTAACCCCTCAAATGAGGATCAGAGGTTAGCTAAAAATCCTGCTAGATGGACTATTGACTGAGGAAATATGGAAGAGCCTGGAAATTGGTCCAACTAGAGATGGATGATGAAGCTCCACATGATGTTTGGCCCCACCTTTTTGAGAGGACATGTTAGCTTGCTAGCTGAAGGGGGGGTCTGAACCTTGTTCTAACCAATCAAGCTGACAACCCTCTTCATTTGGCTTTTGGAGAAATTATTGTGAAGGCTCTGCGGGCCGGATTAAATAGTTCATCGGGCCACATGTGGCCCCCGCGCCTCAGTTTGCCCGCCTCTCCTCCACTAGTTGGTAGTCATTCCTACTTCACTTCGTCATGACCGAAAAAAAACAAAATCTCACAGATACAGTTGGAATGTTTTTGTGTCACCTTTAGAGATAAAGTGTCACCTTTAGAGATAAAGTGAGAATATCAGCCATCTGTGACAGACTTGGGCTGAATTGTGGTGTTATTTCTGTCCATGACAAGGCATTAATGACATCCAGTACCTTTGCCATACAGTGAATTTGCCATTTCGGTATCTATTATTAGTTATGGATGCATTATTGTTATAACAAACAATTTTAAAGTACAACTGTACTTTAAAATTGTCAAAACGCAGCGAAATATGTACATGTAGTAGCGAAGGATTTAATATCTGATAATATAAAAACTATGAGGGTTGTTACTGTGAAAATCAATAATTATGCTTAATTAGCTTACGTGTGTTCCTTTTCTGTGCTTGTTGTAAAAATTTGGGGTCCAGGCGTGTTCGTCAAAGGAACTCACAGGAAACCAGAACTGACAAGCAAGATTTATTCTGCACAATCGATCGTGGTCTCTCTGCGACACTGTGGCACCTCACACAGTCCCGCGTGGGGGCAGAAGAGCGCCTCTTTTTCCGCGTACAGGTCTCTTGAATACTTGACCGCGCCCATTCGGCGTGTCTACTAGTTACGTGAAGGCCATGCGGTATTGACGCAAGCGCGCGTGATCAGCGCACGCTCAGAGTGTGGTCTATCACGAGTGGTTCACGACTCCGTATGTGATTGTCCTTGGCGAAGTAAGATATGCGGAGGTCACGTAGACACAGCACAGAAAAATCTTGCAGAGATTTGGGACACCTCGTGAATGTGCAGTCCACGGACAAAGGGGTAAGACAAGGGCTAAGGGGTAGGATTGGGATGGGCTTTTAGACGACAGTCGCAGGAATCGGTTGAGATGGTTCAGGCACCCAGCAAAGAAGCTTCCAGAGCGCCTTCCTAGGGAGGAGTTTATGGCAAATCCAACTGGGAAAAGTTCCATAAGACAGGCTGGGGACCAGGGGGAAGATTCTATGTCCACACTGGCCTGGGAATGTCATGAGGTCCCCCAGTCAGGGTTGGTGGGTGTAGCCCAGGTAGAGGGGGCACTGGGAGTCCTTTGCTGGAGCTTTCACCCCCGCGAGCTGACATCAGATAAGAGGTTGACAATGGATGGATGGATGGATGGATGGAAATGACTGTAGGTCACTGATCTGCAATCCAACAGCTTTGCAAGTCGTTTGGTCTGAATTTGGCCTAATTAGTCGGAGAGAGGACGAACCCAGTTAACAGCAAAATCACATGTATGATCCCAAACACAGACACACGCTGGCCTTTTCAAGATGGTCACCCTTCTGAGAAAAATGAGCATCACCTTTACTGTTTTTGCTCTTCATCCATCCTCACGCTAATTGTATTCATGCTGTTTCCTTCTAGCTCCTCCTACACTCATAGTAGCACTTCCTGTGAATAACCACCATGTGACCACTCCCAGGATGCATCTTTACTTCTGCCTTTATACGCCCGTAAAACATCAATTCAATTTTCTTTTTTGTTTGTTATAACAAATATTAATTCAATTCAATTTCAATTCAGTTTTATTTATATAGCACCTTTTAGAATAAAAATAGTCTCTAGGTGCTTTACAGAGGTAGAAACCCAGAGCCAGAACCCCCAGGAGCAAGGAAAACTCCCTTTTAACAGGAAGAAACCTTGAGCAGGACCAGGCTTGCACTGAGGAACCATCCTGCTGAAATATTAGAGGGTTTATTTGAATGTGGACTGATTCAAGCCTGAATTTTCTCCCCATTTTTGTTTTTTGTCAATGTTAAATGACAAAGAATGCCCTGTGATATTAGTATTTAGGTAATGGTAGAAAATCAGCAGGTGGTTGTTATTGCCTCGCTGTGGACCACAAGGTCCAGACCTGCGTTGGTCTTTGGGTGCCAGTGTAAAAACGACTGTGGCAATGGATTTCCATGTTTATGGAAATGCTTGATTGTTTTTTGGGTTTACGCTCGTCTTTTTGCTGCATCTGTTTCCTGTATGCTGAGATCTGGCTGAAGCTCAGACACCAACGTACCCAGTGAAATAGCTCCTATTTTTAGAAACACATTCATATTCAGCGACTTCTCTCTTCCTCAAACCCGTCTGAAATACGATCCCAGGGACGGTTGCACATCGCTCGCTGACGACACGTTTGCGGTTAACTCTGTTTTTCTAGCTTCGAGCCGCCGTGGACGTGGTTTGATGCTCGTCTACGTGCACACACGCCGGTGTTCTGCATCATTACAGGTTGTGCAGACACTCACTCTGCACTGGGAGAAATACTTGCTTATCTTTTAAGTACTTTATTATTTCTCTTTCAGCGGAGCTAATCATCTCACAGTTCCATCCTCTGTTTGTGGCGTGAAGGAGGGCATCTAATCTTGTCTCCTGGTTATTTCTGCATTTGTTACACTCGTTTGTGTTCTCGTATTTGATTCACTAACACAGGAAGAGAGAATTTCTATTTGTGAAAGAGACATTTCTGGTGTGGCCATCGGCCATCTGACTTTATTTCCACGTTCAGTTCAGTGCTTGCAGAAAGAGTTCACCATCGTGGGTGTTTTCCTCTTTTGTAAAAGTCAAATATTCACTTTCTTAACAGTGACTGAGACATGAAGCGATCTCCTCAGTGCTGTTAAACTGTGATTGGGCCTTTGGAAGGTAGCTTTAGCTTGCGGAAGGATTTAGCAGGTACAGTTATTCCAAAAACAGATCGTTTATACTTTGGTTTGTTTGAATTTCTTCAAAATGATTTAATTTATTGTCCTGTTTTCATGTTAATGTCCTGTTACAACTTCATTTGTTAAATGTATTTTTTTGCATGCACGTGAGCTGGGTTGTTGGCGTGTTTAGCCTGGAACAGACTGACCTGTTGCCTTCTTACATTCAGGAGGAAGAAGGTCAGGGCTAGGTAACCAGATAGGAGACGCTGCAGCAACAGACAACAACTATTGATTCTCCATCAGTCAAACGTCTGTGGGACGTTGGCAAAGACAGAAATTGTCCTTTAGATGAAAGGTAGACTTTACAGTGGATGCTGCAAAGTACGTGCAAGGCTGACGGTGGCCTCCATAGCTCTAACTTGGATGAATACTTATGGAAGTCCTACTTTCTATAATCAAGAAATTATTTTTCATGTTTACTTTTATATGTTATTTTCCAAAAGAATTATTTAAATCCATGGGTAAAGTCGTAAAAGGGGGAATCATCCACAGAGGTGAAAACTTTACTCATAACTGTTATTGATGCCTTTATTAAAGGGCTGTTTTGTAACGACCACTGTTGCTGGTTGGAGATGATGCCCTGAGATGTGAGTTCATGAAGTTTATCCAAAAACATTTATGAAATTAGCCTAATCCCAAAAATCCCAGATTTTGCAGGATGATCACTAGCAACAGTTTTGGTTAAGGGTCAGAGGCCCTCAGCTCTTCTTCTTCTGAACGCTCTCTCAGGAACCCACATTGATTGTTAGCACGGGTCGAGTTAGCACCTTTATTTCTAAAGGTGTGCTGACTGCAAACTTGTTCACCAGTATTCTGGTTGCTGCTGTCTGATTGGCTGCATTGACTGTCTCAGCTGCTGACCCCCCACACTCAACCTGCCACGCCCTCTGGATCAGTCCCCACCCCCATACCACCCTCTCCTGCCATCCCCCCATTCCTGTTGGTACTCCATCCAGGTTGTACTGACCACAGGGGTGCTTGTCTCCCCAGGTCACCTCCACCCAGAACAACAAGGCAGACCCCTCCACCCCTGCCTCCAAGGCCAGAGTGAGTCCCTACCATCTACATCCTGACACACGGACGTCCTCCTATCGCCACTCACCACCACATGGCTCATTCTACATCCATCTGCAACCACGGCCATGCTGACCTTTCGCTCCTGTCGTCAGGGATGCAATAATCCATGCTACATTACCATAAGACGGACATTTTAGCATTCATTTCATTGGTTTTTGTCCAGTCACAACACAAAAAACTTATATAAGACAAAAAGCAACCTCACAGTAAAATTAATAACATTTCTTATTCACTTTTGATTCCATAAGAGGGAAGTATCATCATATAGCTTCTTATACTAACCTCTGACCTACAAGCTTTCTTTACATTCCCCTTATTTGCTCCTCGTGCATGTCCTCTCTGACCTGATCAGATTTTTGACTTTTCTGTTGGCTGCAGCAATAGAAATTCAAATCTGTGACTGACATCTCAGATCAAAGAATGTGCTTTAATGTTTCACTGACTGTGTGGCTGCTTTAAACCGCTAAAACCGAGTCGGTTTAATGGCACATTCCAGAGTTTCCTGCTTTTGTTCATCTGCGGTTTGGAGGGTTTGCAGGGTCGAAAGGGCCCTGTGTCCCACCAGTGACATATCCAGGCGTCTGGGTGTATCTTTGTGCTCACAAAGATGCAGATCATGCAGAGAGAATTAACACATGCTGCAGACAGACAGATTAGCTAAGCCCTTTAAAAGAGCAGTCAAAAGCAAAGGTCTCTTTTTGTCCTACTTTTCTGCAAAAGGTTTCACTTCTGCAGTGGACCTGATGACCTACAAGCTTCAAAATGTGTGAGGTGCAGGCTAGAAGTGGACACAGGAGTTCACCACTCTGGTTTAGTTAGAAAGATAGCAGCATTAGCATCAACAGGACCATGGAATTTAAAGAAATACAGCCTTTTATTCCTGGCTGAAGACCCGGTATTTGCATTGTGTTAGTGTTTCGTCTCTGCCACTGTGAGTTTGATCGAGCCCCAGCAGAGACGGTCCACCAGCACAGCCGATCAGGGGTGGGCAATGATTTAGCCTGAAGGGCCACACTGGGTTCTAGATCTTGATGAAGGGGCCGGCCAGGTGGAGCAGGAAACTAACCCCCCAGATGAGGATCAGAGGTTAGCTAAAAATCCTGCTTGATGGACTATTGACTGAGGAAATGTTTAGAAGAGCCTGTAAATTGGTCCAACTAGAGATGGATGATGAAGCTCCAAATGATGTTTGGCCCACCTTCTAGAGAGGACATGTTAGCATGCTAGCTGAAGGGGGGTCTGAACCTTTTTCTAACCAATCAAGCTGACAATCCTCTTCATTTGGCTTTTGGAGAAATGATTGTGAAGGCTCTGCGGGCCGGATTAAATAGCTCATCGGTCCACATGTGGCCCCCGGGCCTCAGTTTGCCCACCTCTGACATAGATGATGGTCGGATTACTGATTCCTGGTTCCAAAACATCCCAGACTTCTTCTTTTTTGGGGGCTGAGGTTTCACACATCCTGTTGTGGAGCAGATGATGACAGCTTGTCCTCCATCCATACACAACACAGCCACTTTACTTCCTGTTGCTGCTCTTTTCTTTTTTCCTCTGTGTCTTCCCTTCTCCTCTACCTCCTCATTTCACTGCTTGTCTGTTTGTCTACCTGCATGCCTTCAGGTTCAGATCCTCCACAAAAAGCTGGACTTCAGCCACGTCACGTCTCGCTGTGGCTCCAAGGACAATATCAAACATGTCCCTGGAGGCGGCAATGTAAGTAGCGCCGGAGCCGAAGACGGTCTCAGTCTGGAGGAATAAGCGCCGCTGCTTTGCTAATGCTCTGCAAGCTTTTCCTTTTCCTTCCATCTCACAGACAGGCCAAATCAATTTCTCAGGAAACGTTACTAGAAAATCTGTTTCATAATTCTGCATCTGTGATTGCTGGTTTATTGCACTTATTGAAATTGTTCGGTGCCTAATGGTCCAGCTTCCATCGTCTGTTTAGTTTGGCTGCACCTTTAAGCTTTTATCTAAAAGCTTTAAAATGTCCTATTCAGTTTAAGTATGATTGACATGCACAAATAGGCAGATATAGTTACCTTTCTGTAAATACAGCCGGGGCAGGAGGATGGATGGCCGTCCTTTCCTCACACTGGTGCAGCGAACAGCTGATCAGACGTCACGTACGGATGATGCTCCTTTTCCTCTGCAGGTGCAGATTCTGAATAAGAAGGTGGATGTGAGCAAGGTGACGTCCAAATGTGGCTCCAAGGACAACATCAAACATAAACCAGGTAGGTCCTGGACTCCCCCCTCCCCTGTTTCCCTCCTCTTGTCTGCACTGACCGCTTGTCTTCCTCAGGTGGAGGTGACATGAAGATTGAGAGTCACAAGATGAACATTAAAGCTAAATCTAAAGTTGGATCCATGGACAATGTGGGACCAGGAAATGGACAGACAAACGGACACAAGGTCAGACTGATGACGTCACCCTGAGCAGAAGTTATGGGTCTGCTGAGTCATGGTGCTTTTACTGCTGGATACCACTAGATGGAGTAGTAGCATAAGTTTGGTTGTGTGTGTGTATGTGTGTGTGTGTGTGTGTTTCCAGGAAGTTAAAATGGAGGAAAAGTCACCCTCATCTCCCGGAAATGCCCCGACAGCAGGACCAGGAGGTGTTGGCAAGGAGAATGGAGCGAAGGAGATGATGGCAGCTCCTTTTGGAGGAGACGGACTGAAGGAGTCTGTTAGCATAGACAAACGCATCCCCCAGACAAGTGAGTGAAGACAGAGGATACAAACCCACGTGTGTTAGCGTAGACATTATTAAAACAGACACCACTAAGAGCTACACCCAGAGCAGCCTGGGAGTTGTCCGCTAGGCGCAGCCAGCGCTGAGCTGCTTCTCGGTTCTCAGGTGGTGACAAAACAAGCAGAAGTAAGAAAGTAGGACCTTGAATGACGACACTAATGTGATTATTTCTGGGACTTTCGGGACTTTCTGTGCTCATCTTTATCAGTTCATAGTGGATGTGTATCTTCAGCTCTCTTGCAGCGGGCTCGGTTGGGCTCCCGTCCTTGTCTGCATTCTGCAGGATTAAGCATTTCATTTTAACAGACACCTTGTGTAACAACAGGATCTGTGACAACCTTAATACAACTTGATAATCTGAGGTTCTCCTGCTACATGTAGCTACTTCAGCTGACAGCTATGCTATGCTATGCTATGCTATGCTAGTTACTGTTGCTATGGGTGTTTGCTTGGGTGACCTGTGATAAAGGTTCTCAGGGGCTTCCAGGATTTAAACCATTTACTTTGCAGAGCATTTTAGCTAATACTGATAAATATTTAACTAATTACCTCCTGCTGGCAGGAAACGTATGCAGATACCGTCACTGATCATTCCTGTTATCATTTGTGGAAGAACAAGAAGATGGTGATGGGTGGTCCTGGTTCTCATTGTTGGAGAAAAGCAACTACAAAGGTCTTTTTCAGTCTCGTTGGCTCTTTAATGTTGTCCAGCTGGTGTCTGGACCTACTCCAGAACGCAGACGCACGCTCCATCTGATTTTAACTGCATCTTCTGGCTGTTTCTAAGGTGCAGATCTGTGATGCGGTTTTTTTCACTCGTGCTGCTGCTCGACGCTGTGGTTGTAGTTAACAACCCTGCCTTGCTGGTCAGTTCTCAGGTGGTTTTAATCAGCTCAGCCCTGAATCTACGCCAACCAGCAATGAGGACATCAGCTCATGCTTTCATTCCACCTGTTGTGGACACTGTGGCTCCACTAAAACCCAGGAAACTAAGAGCTAAACTGAGCCTGGGTTGAATGGAACAGGGGCTGTCCGACGCTGTGGAGTGGAGCACAAGTGGAAGAAGCAAACTTCAGGACTTTTTGTGTCTGCCTCAGTGGCCATGAGTCCTCCTCCACTCCTCTTTTAGGTGGAGTCCCGCAGGGCTCAGTTGTAGGGCCTCTTTAATTTTCGCTCCAGAAGCATGGTGTTGGCTTGTCGCCACCAGGCTGGACTGCTTGTTTAGTTCTAGTTAATGATTCTTTTACATTATTGTCAGTATTTCATACTTACGGCCTGTTTGTTTGTAACCTAAAAATGTCTCTCCAGGAGATACCTTTATGTCACCGAGTGGGCGTCTGCTCGCTGCCCGGAGAGTGCGGTCGTGACTCTTTGTTAAGAGATGTTCCCTGCAGCTGGGCTGGTTTCCTGAAGTTACTGTCTTATTAACTTTGACATTGTTACCTGAATAACAGAATTATTGTAACTAAATACATTTCACTTCATCCTGTCAGAGGTGAGTTCTGGTGAAGTAAAACAAGCCTCAGAGCTCCTAACTGTATGTGTCCTGAGGACAGACTGGATGATGAACTAAGGAGGATATTACCGCTTCCGTTCTCAGTGTAATTCAATTCAATTCAATTCAATTCAATTTTATTTATATAGCACCTTTTACAATAAAATTGTCTCTAAGTGCTTTACAGAGGTAGAAACCCAGAGCCTGAACCCCCAGGTAAGCACAGTGGCAAGGAAAAACTCCCTTTTAACAGGAAGAAACCTTGAGCAGGACCAGGCTTACAAGGGGGAACCATCCTGCTGAAAGTTGGCTGGATAAAGGAGGAATAAAAGAGGGAGACAGGAGCTTGTTGTATGTGAGGAGCCTGGTCTGGAGCTGCCCGTGGGTGTGTTTGTGTGTCTGGAATTTGTGGATGGTCCGTGTTATTTACGGCTTCTTTTGGTGTCCCTGCTTTCTTGTCTTCACAGATTGAGTCCCGGTGGCGTAGACTTTGGCGGGATGCGCACTCATCAACCTGCAATCCAACCAACCAACCAACCAACCAACCAACTGACCCACCCCGGCGCAGTCACTCTCCTCTCAGCCCCATCCTCCATCTCGCCCACTGCAGCACAGAACTGACCGTTAGCCTCAGTGTTTCTCCTTCGTCTGTGCTCTCTGCCGGTTTTCTGCTACCAACCCTGACTGTTGACCCGATCATGCTACTGGGTTGGTGTTTAGCCCCTCCTACCACAGAAAAATAGCACTTGCTGTGTGAGCTACCGCCAGCTTTCGAGCTAAACATATCCCCGCTTCATTTCCGATTTAGAGGGTTTCACCCACGAATGAAACAACCTCATTGCAATAAATCGGCTAGAGTAGTCAGAGGTGTCTGGATGTGCACTAGGTCCTGGCAATTCCTCCACTTTGGTCTATTTTACCATGTTCCCGCAGCTCAAACAACCACCCTCTTTAGCTGACTGCTGTACCCCATGCTGTTAGCTCGCCTCTGCCGCTGTAATTCCCATCCATCCCAGATTGTGTCCAGGTTAATGATTTAGGACTAGCCGAATCAGCATCCGCCCAACCAAACAGCAATCTTTTCACTGCACCTCGCGTCATCCAAGCTGGTCTTCGTATCATTATTTACAGTGTGTACACTTGCTGTGTGTCTCTATAGTACTGATGTTGCAGAGCAGTTAACAGTGACCAGAGGACAAGCAGAAGACAGACGTGGAGATCAAAGTGGGACTAAATTAAATTATTCTTGTGTGTTGTTCTTACAAGCGGCAGATCTGAGCCGCTAGCTGCTGCACCTTAGCTTACGTGTCACCAGTACATAGCTTGTAGTCCTTGGCTTTGTTGTGACTAATGTGCGTGGCAGTACCACATGATGCTAAGGCGGAGTTCACCTTTAGAAGGATTACACTGAACTGGGTTTGCCATGAAGTGAAACTACGATCAGGCTCAAATGTTTATGCTACTTATCGGTGATGACTGAACTTCCTGTCGTGTAAGAGCTGAAGGTCCAGTCTGTGCGCCGTTGACCAAACTGCTTCCAGCCGTTTGAAAGAACTGCTCATGAATTATCTGTGTATCTTCCTGTAAGAAAGTAACTTCTTTCACCAATTAGCCGCCATGTTGAAAAGCCTGCCAGCTGCACCTGTGACGGCTGATGCAGTCGTTCCGTGTGAGACGTGTGTTTGTGTCACGCGCTCGTGGTTTCAGGGCTGTGTGTGTAAATAAAAGAGGGACACAGACGTCCTGCAGAGGAGGTGCAACGTCAAACTCGCAAGGCTGAGCCAGTGAGGCGCTTAGCATAATGTGGACCCTGTGTTTGCGCAACAGTGCCACCTGGCGGAAGGTACATCTTAGGACACCTTTGAAAAATGGATTAAAATAAAAAAAGAACCCGACTTCAAACTGCTGCAGTTTGAAAGGTTAAACCAACCACATTTTACTGAACCATAACTCATGATGCAACTCTGTCGTCTGTTGTGCGGTTGTTAAATCTTTACCACAGAAGCAAGACGAGGTGACAAGTCTATGAGAAATATATGTGTACGGTCTATTTTTGATAGTGTGTTTTATCGGCCCTGCAACAGGCTTGTTGCAGAACTCTCTATGACTCTAGTTAGGACTGAGTGGCAATAGGTATCTTCAGCAGCAGAGCAGTGTCAGGCCTTCACAAGTCCTCAACCTACCTTCTGAACTCCCCCTTCCCTCCACTAATGACGTCCTCCACCTCACTGGGGTGAAGAATGGTCAGCATAATCATCCTTCTGTAGGTGAGGAGCACGCCTCCCACACATAAGCACAGGTCTGCAGATCAAAGCACATCCACCTGGAGAAATCAGCACAGGTATGAGCGCAAACTCAACAGAAACTAGAAGGAAACACAACTTTTTATTGTCTGCCGATAGACAATGTTGATAAAAGTAACACGCCTGAGCTGCTGGTGAAGCAGCCTCAGCTCAGCTGCACCCGTCTCAACACAACACACAATACTGTCAGCAGTGCTAGCTGTTAGCCACGCTAGCTGTTAGCCACGCGCTGCTGAGGGAGCAGAGCCTTACCGGAGAATTTCCATCAGACTTTTAAGCTTTTCACAACCGAAGAACAAAATGATTGTTTAAGTTTTAATGTTCTCTAGACTTTTTTGAATGAATTCAGGGCAACATTGTAGCATTCAACATTCGCTGGTCGTCTTCATTCCCGAGTTCATTTTCGCCGTAGAGGCTAGAGGATGGACACTGGAACGTTAACCAGTCCTGGAAAAACATCGCTGGCCTTTGGTGGAAAGATGAACCTTTGTAAAAACAGGAAATGAACAGCATGAGTACAGGGGAAAGAAGCAGATGGGAGTGTAATTAGCACCTTTTATTGTTTTGTGGAATTCTGTACTGATGAATTTCGGGTGACTCTGACTGTGTCGAGTTTACGGCAACACGATTTTCTTTATCATCCTCGGAAACTGGAAGGCTGAGATAGGTTGGAGTTATTGTAGGAAATCACGTTCTGTTGAAAGAAAACAGTGATGCACCTTTACAGATTTACAGATTTGATTTGTAGACGTTGTGAGTAAAAGAGCCGTGGTACTAAAGTCATCCCATCATTACTCAGTATTTTCTATGCATTGTGCATATAAGGCTGGTGGGTCTGTAATAAACTAGTAACAGCAGGTTCATGTGGTACTACTGTACTTGTCAGATGTGTGAAGTGTTACTACTGCATCCATCCTGTAGAGTGCGCTGCTTAGCGTCCTGAACACTGATAGTCTGGCTCTGAGGCTTATCGAAATAGCCTAACCCCCCCCCCCCCCACCCCCTAGCTTTGGTAGATTGTTGCTAACAGCAGCTTTAATGGGTGAACGATAGTCGAGTCAGAAACACTGTCAGTCGCTGTAACCGTACAGAAGCCCTCCAGTTCACACGTCCTGTGCACTTTAACACAGTAGGAGTCCTCTATTGATGAATTGAGGTGATATAAAAGTTGCTTTTATGTATCTTGCTAACACAATATCAGCTGTGTGTGTGTGTGTGTGTGTGTGTGTGTGTGTGAGTGAATTTGGGAACAAAACAACGTCACTGTTTAGGTAGTGATGAGTCTGAAAGTCAGTCAGTCAGTCAGTCAGTAATAAATATTGCTGTTCTGTAGGCCTGGTCCCTCGAAATCATTTCCAAAAATCCAGTCATGAAGCTGACGCACATGTAGATCAGAGCTGAGGAGGCGTCTTTGTTTCCGCACCGAAAGGACAAAGACGTGAAAGCACTTTTACTGTTGCTCTGGTTTGGACATAAAACGGGAAAACGAGGGTCTGAATGTGCGTTCCGGCTCGGGGGAAGACACTGATGGACGGTGGATGTGTGTTGGATGGTGCACTGTTGCCGTTTGACCTCCAGTATGTTTGTGGATGTTGTGCTCCTGCAGGCTGTGGTGGTTTGCTATTAACCTCTCCAGTCTGACCTCATGGTGGTGGTTATCAACATCTGACTCAGCTGCAACAACACCTCCCACTTTGTCCTTACTGCAGATCGAAGCTCTGTCGTTTCAGTTCCCGGACAAGTATTTGTCATTACTTCGCCTGTGTAGCAGACAGTTTCTCCACCGTGACTTTTACGGAGCATTCCTTTGAACGGCTTCAAACTGATAAAAATCGGCTGCTTTGCTCCCATATTCAAACTTCACACATGGACCTTTTAACGGCAGCAAATAAACCCGTTTATTCAGCTTTAGAAAGTCAAACGTCTGCACAAACCTGACCCATAGCACCGTCATTCTTTGGGCTTGTTTCCTCCTAGCCTGTATGCTAAAGCAGGAAATACAAACATCTACGCAACAGAAAAGTGAGCGGTCGCCTGTTAACGGAGCCCTTGCTGCTTCTGATGTGACCTTCCAGGATTGTAGCTGTGGCAGACGGTGATAACCACGTTTCCTCTGATGTCTCTCCACCGCTGTTGTAACCTCCACCTCAGCACCATCCTCCTCCGTGTCGACACTGCCCGTGTATATAGTAGTACCGTGTTTTTATCACTCCAGAAGTATGTTAAGCAACTTAAAATGACACACACAAAAAAGATGTGAGCAGGGTGTTGAGGGTGAACATTTCCATTCATAAACCTGTGTGTGTGTGTGTGTGTGTGTGTGAGGGTTAAGTGGTTTTCCAAGAAGACTGGAAAAGGCAGGAGACGGTGACTCTTTCCTGATTCAGCGTTTGCCTTTTTTCCTCCAAGAAAAGGGCTGCTGAAGATTCAAGAATGTTCAACGTGTTTTTCAAATGCAAGGTTACGAATCCATGTGTGTGGTTTGTCTCTGTTCTGTGTGGGAAGGTGACACTTGGAACCTTGACTGGACTCGGTCTGAAGGGCAGGAAGGGAGGCCGTGCGTGTCCCGTCCACAGGAGCGCTGCGGGAAAGCTGAGGCCCCCTGCTGAGCTCTCTGTGGACACACGCTACAGTCATGTTGTGGAACCTTGGTGTGTGAGCGGGAGGCTGCAGCGTCTGAATGTTTGACAGGAACGGAAACGCAGCAGCCAGTCTGTCCCGTCACACACGTCTGCCCGGGAATGTTGAACTCTGTCCTCTGAAGACAGATGACGGCCTGGAATAGACTCCGGGGGAGGGTCTCCCTCCTCAGGATCACAGCGCTGAAAAGTAGCTTCACCATGTCGCACAACCCAAACCAAAATTTACAAAAAGGAATCTAATTCTAATCAAATAATCGCTGCTCTGTCGCTAAACTCTTGTTGTTTTATCCAGATTGTCCTTTTTCCAAAACCCACTTTGTTCTGCTTCAGGCGGCCATTTTTCCACTGCAGCCTGAACCTCCGTTTTGAGTATTCCTGCTTGAATTAGTTCGTAATGCTCAACTCTTTAGAGCCGTCCAGTCAAGGTTAGAGCGGCTCCAGCGTTTCCCAGGAAAACGCAGCGCTGCTGAGAAGCTCTGGCGAAGACAAGAGGCGCGATGCAGCTGGGAAAAGGCAGCACGCCGTGTTTACACCACGTCTTTGGTGACGCAGGAGGCATAAAGAGAAAGAACGGCAGAAGAAACAACTTTTCAGCTCTGTGCGTTGGTTCCACTGTAGAGCGTGATGTCTCCTCTAGGGCAGAACGTGGCGAGACGTGCTCCTTACAGGCACCTGTCCAGGTAGATAGAGATCCCCTCCATTCTCAGTATTTGGTATGAAAGAGATGTTCATTGTGATTAATTGTTAACCAGTGACGTGAATATTAATCATGTAATAAAAAGAAGAGAAAATGTGTGACATTTGTTTCTTTTATTTCCAGTTCATACATTTTTTGAGCAAAGACGATGCCCGGCTGCTCCTGTGGTTACTGGGCAGATCTTGTTTGGGCCAGACTGAGAAAAAAACAATAAGTGGAAACAATGTGAGAAAATGTGTGTTTTTGAAACCAGTTTCAAAGTACCATTCAATCAGACGTTCCCCTTCCCTCTTTTATGACACCAGAAATCAACATTGTTCATTATGACTTTATCTTTCTCACTATTTGGACTCTTTCTTCTCAATTTTTCAACCTCTGCCTCTTACAGTAGATTTGAATCCTGAATTCTCTATTTCCTTTTTTAGAAAGCTGTAGAAATCTGTCTCATTCCATCATTAAACACTCACCTGGTCCTGACGCAGAGGTGATTCTTGTTCTTGATCAGGAAGTGGTGCTATTCTACCAAATTGGAAGGTTCTTATTTAGCCTGGAAGCCTGAAGTGGAAAAAACCAAGAACATCCCAATATAATATGTGGAGATTTTAAATGTGCGTTACTCACTGAGTGCTAGTTCAGATGAAAACGGTTTAGCGGTTGAAGAATTGATGATCACAACTTGGTGTGTATTAATAATGGTAAAGGAACACGTTAAACACAGTCAGCAATTCAGCCGGTGTTGGTGGCCCGGCCAAGAGCGGGTAAAAGCCCAAAGAAATCCAAGATACTTGGTAAGGACCAGTAGACGTAAGACAGAAAAGCAGGATGGTTCCTTCTTGGAAGGCTGGTCCTGCTCAAGGTTTCTTCCTGTTAAAAGGGAGTCTTTTCTTGCCACTGTGCTGACCTGGGGCTTCCGGCTCTGGGTTTCTGCCTCTGGAAAGCACCTACAGACAAGTTTTATTGTAAAAGGTGCTATAGAAATAAACTGGATTGAATTGAATAAAAGCACAATAGTTATTGAGAATATAGAGAATAGCGCCGGGAATCAAGGGGACTAAGCGGAAGAGGTAGATGGGTATAAATAAGCATACCGAAGGACAATCATGGCGTGCCCAAAGTTGGCACAGTGCCATATGGTGTCCCAGCACCCAATGCTATACCTGACCAGGCAAAGGATCCTGCCGGCAATGCCAGAATGTGGCGAGATCGGAAGAGAAGGAATGGTTATGACAGCGCCACCTGGGGAAGTTAGCCGCCAGGAAGATGAAGTTCTCACTCAGGGTCACGCAGTTATCTGGATGTTGACACAAGTGTCATCCACATACTTAAACCAGTGGCTGGGGTAGTTCCAGGGAACCAGGTCAGTGTCTTCATTTCCACTTCTTCCCTAAAGATATTAGCTTCTGTAGGAGCCACCGGCGAGCCCTGGCACAGCTGTGTTTCTGATGGGAACAGCTTTCTCCCAGTTGGATGTAGGGTTAGTTAGACAGAGGCTGAGCAGAGTGCAAATGTGCTCTGGGGATAGCCCAGTCCTGTCGGGGAGTTTGTTGTCCTGGAGTCGCCTCCTCACCATGGTAACTGTGTCTGAAGTAGGGATGCAGGTGAGCAGTGAGGCGACATCGTAGGATACCATGGTTTCTTCCGTGTCTAATATAAGGGTCCTTTTCCTTAACGTGGTGTCCAGTTGTCCCAACCAGCGGAGGGAGGATGGAGGCAAGGTGCTGACGACTGGTCTGAGGGGGAAGCCAGCCTCGTGGATCCTGGGGAGGCTGTAGATGCATGCAGTGTCTCCACCAGGGCAGAACCCATAGTAGACTTTCCTGTCCGTGATTTGTCCTTCTCCACTTGTTGAAGACGCTCACTTGTCTTCCTTTTGTATTGTTTATCGCCACAGTGCTATACCAGTATGTGCATACATTAACACACTGCTGCCCGTACTTCTGTTATTTGTTTAGATTTTACTTTGCTATTTTTGAACTTTTTTTCCTCATTTCCCATTCAAACTTCTAAGCCACCAGCGCCCCCTAGCGGCACCGCACTAATGTAACACTGACGTATTAAACGAGATGCAACTGGACGTTTAGTATCGGTGGTGACAGTATAAAAAAGCTGCTTTGACTGTGTGTTTATAGCGATGCAATCCAATTTCTTCAGAAATATCGCAAATTCAAAGAGAATGTGTAATGAGTAAAATAATAATAAACATCAGTTGTATTAATATTGGAAAAGAGAACAGCAGCAACATTTGTTGAGTCAAAGTGAAAATGCACGTTAAACCTTTTGGTAAAGCAGATTCTGAAATTCTCTCAGTCTCTCATTCGGAGGCCTGTCGGTTGCTTCTTCTAACTGATCTGTTTGAGGCTACTTTCCAGGTTGCAGTCGGAACTATTACGATAAACAGATTCCTGTTTTGTTTTTGTTTTTTTGTTTGTTTTTTTGTTTTTTTTGTTTTTTTGTCAAAAAAAGATGAACATATAAACGGTTGAAGTTGTGATAAGTTGTCGTGGGTGTTGGATACCTTAATGGTCTATTTTGTCTCAAATACCTTTCCTAACTCGAATCTATCCCAGGCTTTAGTTTAGAAACCGGGTCCGTCAGAGGTCTTGTCCCCAGCTGTCCTTGAGTCCTGACGTCTGTAAAGGCACCTTGTCTGTCTCAAGTCTGACATGTGATCCCACGGTACGTTCAGATGAGGCTGCTATTGTTAGGATCCTTGTTATTTGCCGAAGGTCACTTGAGGAGGTGTTGAGCCTTGGACTCTGCCTCTTCTGCAGCCACTCGTGTTTGCTGCTCAGACTGAAGGCCTCGTTCCCGCTCGCTCAAGGGTTTTTGCTGCTGAGCCGAACCACAATGACAACTCCAAAAGGTAAGGATGATGTTTTCTTGACTCGCTTTATGTAGTTTGTCATCTAAAATGTGAAATGAAAAGTCATTTTCCAGTACTGCATAACGAGAGAAAGTCTGTAAATCAGCTGATCATTTCATTAGGATCCTTGAACTGAGAGAAGGCCCACAAGGATACTTTCATTTTTGGTGTGACCTGAAGGGTTACTCATCTAGCCTGAAGCGTTCAGGGTTTAATCATATATCATATATATCACACGTATTTTTTGGGTGCTGAAGAGCACCCAAATGAAATGAAATTTGAATGAAATTATTAATTTCATTCAATAATTAAACAATTGACAAAAATAGTTTGCTTTGTAACAACCTGTCATGTGCAGTCTGTCATTTTTGTTTGAGTGAAACCGTATTATTCTGTTTCATGGCTATTTTCCTCAAAATGCTTCGGGTTAGGGTGGTAGAAGCTGGGCAGCAAAATAATTCTAAATTAGTTGATTAGAGCCTCTAAACAGAAACAAATTGGCCTTGAAAATCTGCAGTAGTGAAAGTTCCTGCATGTGCAGAACATTCCAGCAGATTGTGCAGTTGTACAATAACTACAGTTTTCGGGGAACGGATATTTTAGGCCGTTCCCTTTTTGTCACACACATATGAAAATCTGTTGAGATCCAGATGAGAGAAAGGGTGTAAAGTTTGTAAAAAATGTACAATAAAACCAAATGTTCCTGCACTTTGTGTAAAAACTAAAGTAGTAGATAGTCTGCTTGGTCTTCTTAGGTCCTGGAGAAGTTTCGAACTGGTTCCATGTGCAGAGGCTGTAAAACCAGAGCCAGGGTTTGAGATGCAGATTCTTTTTATTCTACTGAAGAAACCACACGCTTAAGGAGACACTTCAGGTGCCTCAGAAACACAACTGTGATCCTCGCGCTTCATTCTTCTTCGAATCCTTTCTGAAAGACGGAAACAACAAGTGCTTATTTGGTGGCAGCGTGCTGTAGTCACAAGAACTCTTTCACATTTGAACCCAAACACCCAGCGTTTGTGTCAGCTGCTTGTCAGTTAGCTACTGAGTGGAGGGCAGCTGGTTACCCGCCCTGGCTTTAGCGACTGACCTTTGAGCCCACGTCGCGGCTCTTGGCACGTAGCTTGTTCACCTGAGACTCAGCGATGTCGGCTCTCTCTTCAGCCTCGTCCAGCTCGTGTTGAATCTTTCGGAACTTGGTGAGGTTGTTGTTGGCTTGTTCCTCCTGTCGAACAGCATCACAGGTTTTCACTGGGCGTGTCACTACACATCCTGCTGTCCCCACTGCAGCTGCACACTTTGTTTTTTTATGGGCACCAAAAACAAAAGCAGCTTTCTCCGGTTTTAGCGTCACTTCACTGGCTTCCTGTTTGTGTTTAAGCGTCTCCGTGGTCTTGCCCCCGTCTACCTGTCTCACCTGCTCCATTCTTTCTTTCCCTGAATAAAAAGGTGCTATTTTAAAGTTAAAGAACTTGCTACTTACTGCCTCCTCAGTAGCTTTTTTGTAGGATTTGACCTTTAGCTGCAGCTTGTCCGCAAGATCTTGCAGTCGTGAAAGATTTTTACGATCCTCCTCCGTCTGAAAAGGTGAGGAATCCTGTCACTCAGAGAAACATGGATGACGCAAGGACTCGTTGGCAACGACAGAAACTTGCCTGATAGGTCAACTCTTTGATCCTTCTCTCATATTTCCTAATTCCTTTGACAGAGTCGCAGGACCTTCGTTGTTCAGCCTCTAATTCGCTTTCCAGTTCCCTGATCTGTTGAGGACGTTCATGAAAAGACATTTATGATTTATAACAACTATTTCATGAAGCAAGACATCAAGTTTTCCTGATGACGTGCTTGAATCAAATCATCCCATTTATCAGATGTAATGTGTTTCGTCTCACCCTGGCCTCCAGCTTCTGGACCTGCTTCTTGCCTCCTTTCATGGCGATCTGCTCAGCTTCATCCAGACGGTGCTGCAGGTCTTTGATGGTTTGCTCCATGTTCTTCTTCATGCGTTCCAGGTGAGCGCTGGTGTCCTGCTCTTTCTTCAGCTCCTCTGCCATCATGGCAGCATCAGTAATGGCCTTCTTGGCCTTTTCCTCAGCATTTCTGCACTCCTGAACTGCTTCCTCCACCTCCATCTGAAGCTGGGAAGCATCAGCCTCCAGCTTCTTCTTATGGTTCAGTAAGCTAGTGTTCTGTTCCACACAAGCAGAAGTTAGCCTCTAATGTCAGAAGTGAAGTCAGCGTGAGAAAGGAGCGTCTGCTGGGATCTTCTCCGTTACCTGCGAGTGCAGCAGCTGCACCCTCTCACTAACGTCCAGCAGCTCCTGCTCAGCAAGTTTCCGACTCCGCTCCGTTTGCTCCAGAGAAGCCCTCAGTTCCTCCACCTCAGCCTGAAGCAGGTTGTTGCGTCTCTCCACTATGGCAATGTTCTCCTTCATGTCGTCGTTGGCTCTCAGAGACTCGTCAAGCTGCAGCTGAGAGTCCTGCAGAGGGTGACGTCATTAGTGGAGTCAGGTCAAGAAACAAGCAGCAAAGTGTGTGGAAAAAGGCGAACCTTCAGGTGTGCGTGGACAGACTTGAGCTGCTTCTGGGCCTCGGCCGCCTGCCTGTTGGCCTGGCTCAGCTGGATCTCCATCTCATTCAGGTCTCCCTCCATCTTCTTCTTCAGGCGGAGGGCCTCGTTCCTGCTGCGAGTCTCGGCCTCGAGCGAGCTCTGAAGAGAATCCACAATTCGCTGCTGGTTTCTCTTTGCTTGTTCCATCTCTTCGTCTTTTTCGCCCAGCTTGCGTTCAATATCAGCTTTAATCTGGTTGAATTCGAGCTGAATTCGGAGAATTTTTCCTTCCTCGTGTTCCAGTGAAGCCTTAAAAAAAAAAAAAAAGGACATTGAGAGAAGCATGTTGGATTAGATTCTAGTGACCACAAGTCCTTTTGTCTGGCATCAGAAATTCCAGATTACCTCCGCTTCCTCCAGAGAGGTCTGCAACTCTGACTTTTCCTGCTCCAGCTGTTTTCGTATCTTCTCCAGCTCATGGATGCTCTTCGTCCCCTCACCAATTTGCTCAGCAAGGTCAGACAATTCCTCTGAGAATCAAAATCTAAGTGTGATCGCTAGTTTAGGCAGAAAAGCCATGTTTAAATTGGTGAAATCCTTACCTTGCAAGTTTTTATTCTCTCTCTTCATAGTCTCTAGATTTTCCAAAGATTCTTCAAATGAGTTCTTGAGTTTAAAGAGCTCAGTGCTCAAAGATCTGGCTTCTTTCTGAGAGCCCTCAAGCTCACTCTGACACTCTTCATACTTCTGTTTCCACTCTGCTAAAATCTGACACGTTTCATTATGAGCAACATCACCCAGAGCAGAATGTAGAAGGGACATGTCACTGATGAGTAGCCACATGTTTGCGTGTGCGTTTTAAAGGTCACCTTGTCAAAGTTCCTCTGCTTCTTGTCCAGAGCAGCAGCAGCAGCGTTGGACCTCTCCACATCCACCATCAGATCTTCGATCTCATTCTGCAGCCGGTGTTTGGTCTTCTCCAGAGAGGAACACTTGGCGTTCACGGCTTCAACAGCCTCCTCAGCCTCCTGCAGACGCTGCGCCAGCTTCTTCCTGCAGGACAGAAGGACGGATTATCCTTCGCTTTAGGTCGGAGCCTAAACTTTCCCTGGAGCCAGAGAATGAGTCTTTTCAGTAAAGCCTACGGTCCAGCATAAACAAATGGAAGTCTTCTGCTAAGTACATGCATCCAGTGTGGAGAAGATTTTACAAAAATATGTCCATCCATCCATCCATCCATCCATCNTCAACTGGATTTTTTTTTTTCTTTTTAAATTAACAGTTAAAAAGCTCAGATCAGCTTTATTTGTGATCCTGTGCAACCACAGTTGTGCAAATGTCGTGTTTCACACAGTTGCTGTCTTGTTTCATCATCCAACTCTTCCCTGAACGGACTGGGAGCGTCCCAGTCTAACTACAGGCTCCAGCGTGGGACTATGTTTACCCGGAAACAGAGACAGACTTTATACCCAGATTAACACTCGCCCCTTGACAAGGACTCCCACTCAAAGATAAACCACTTTAGTCCCAGTGAGAGCTGCTAATGGAACCGCTCAGATTCTTTTGTTTTTAATACTTAAACAACTGGATTCGTTTCCCTTTGATAGACTAGTGTTAGTTAAAGTAGAAATACTCAGTTAAGCGGACTTTTTGTTCACACACACACACACACACACACACACACACACACACACTCTCTGTCCTCATCCTTCAGCTATGACACCAGTTGTAACATTGTTTATCAAAGGCGCGCCCTCCGCTGACCTTCCCATGCTCCGTCTCCACGGTGACCTTGTCTCCCTCTCGGCTGATGACGGATGCTTTCACAAACTCTTGCACTGTATCTGGGACGAAGCATTCCTTCTTTATGTCAAAGGTACGCGTGGACGCCTCCATCCGCTCCCTCTCAGACTTCCTCAGGTACGACGCCGCTGCTCCGAACATGGCCATCTCTGCGTCCCCCATGGTCGCACTGAGGCGGATACAGAGGAACGCAATCACCCTCGAGTTATCAGCTGTGCCTTTCAGTCATTTTCTTGTTAAAATGTCCCCATTTTTTTAGAAAAATGCGGCTCTACGTGTTGAGTTAGACGCTGGGAGAATCCAGCAGGAAGTCAGACTTTACCGAGGATTCGGCTCAGGTGAGCTTCAGAGGAAGAGATCTGCCTGAAGTGGAACCTAAAATCACATTTTCATTAAACATCTGAGTCATTTCATTCACATCTGCACTAATTTGCTCTTTCAAAGACGGTTTTTTTACATTTGTCTGTTCATGTGTTTTCTCAGTCCAAACTTTGAATCTAATCTGAAGAGTGAACATTTCAATAAACACGACCTCGCTCATGTTTTATTCTATTTATCTTTGTCAACAAAATTCAGTTTCTAAAAACTTAGATTTAAAATCTTCTCCACCCAAATGTGGAGGAGAACATTAGTCGGAGATGATAAAACAGCAGAATGTGCCAACTAAAGAACTTTGGCTGATATTTCGCAGCAGGATGCTTCTGATTTTATCGAGTTTCCCCAAAATATTTGTTAGAATTAGTGAAAAAGTTCACTTTTGGCAAAGCAGAAACGAGAGAACGTGCACGACAATAAAAGCAGGCAGTTGTGGAGACTTACTGAAGCCAGGTGAAGAGAAGGACGCTGCTAGGCCTGCAGCAAAGGAACGCGTCGCATATATAACCCCAGATAACCCTGCCTTACAAGGCCAAGGACACCACCCTGACCTGCTGACACAACACACACACACATGCATGCTCGTGCACGTTGGCTGCCTCTGCTCACATCCAAATAATGTGACTTTTTGGGAGCAGAGCCAGGAACTTTCTCCTGCATAACTGGCGGCTGACTCACTGCAGCATAGCTCCTCTATCGCTGCTTCTTCCACACTTTTCAGATGCTTTTCCCAAGTGGAGCTTCTGTGGGCACAAACCAAAGTCTATTTATTGACTCTGAGGTGGCCCATAGACAAGCTAACAAGGACAACTATGAACGCTGTCAAAGGCAACAGTAGCATCAGCAGCACAACCAACACGGCGATGCATTCAGGGAAGCTGCTTTTGTTCTGGGAAACAGACGGTCTAGGACCCACACAAGCTCACCTGCAAAGGGTTTGCAACTCCAGAAAGCATGAACCTTTCACACAGGGGTGGGCAATTCTTTAGCCTGAAGGGCCACACTGGGTTTTAGATCTTGATGAAGGGGCCGGCCAGGTGGAGCAGGAAACTAACCCCCCAGATGAGGATCAGAGGTTAGCTAAAAATCCTGCTTGATGGACTATTGACTGAGAAAATATGTTGAAGAGCCTGTAAACTGGTCCAATTAGAGATGGACGATGAAGCTCCAGATGATGTTTGGCCCCACCTTCTTGAGAGGACATGTTAGCATGCTAGGTGAAGGGGGGGTCTGAACCTTTTTCTAACCAATCAAGTTGACATCCCTCTTCATTTGGCTTTTGGAGGAATGATTGTGGAGGCTCTGCAGGCCGGATTAAATAGTTCATCGGGCCACATGTGGACCGCGGGCCTCAGTTTGTCCACCTCTGCCTTAACATCAGGGTAGAGATGAAGAGTGAGGAGACAAACGTGCTCACCTGTCAGTTATTGTGTGGGATGTCCTGGAGTTTTGGCTGTCCTCACCAGGTGTGTGTGACTGTGCCGCTTCACCAGTGATTTTAGATCTATCCCAGTCTGACCGTCACAGTATGTTTATGGAGGTGGATCGTGGGACAGATGGATGGAAGGCAGCATCTTTGTTAGCCACCCAGATGTTCTCATCAGGTGCAGGTTACTCACAGAACCACAACTTCTCGGCTTCTGGTATTTTCTGTTGTCAGTTCTAATCATGGTGAGATGAAACCTGAAGGCTCTTTGGACGAGCGTGAGGAACAGCTCGATTAGCATGACCACATTTACAGACAAAGACGGTGGCCTGTCATATTTGTTTCATTATCAGGATCGGGGCAAGAAGGTTCTGGGTTTGCTTCTGGCTCTGGTGGTGTCCAGGCGGGTCTTCTCTGGGCAGTCTGCTTTAGGGACATCGGGGAACTTGAAGACTGTGGAACACATCAGCGCTGTTTGCTGCCGTCCCTCTTCAAGGGCTGCCAAGCATTTATTAAAGACCCTGAGAGTATTTGTCACTCTTCCCCTCTGGGAGCCGATTGGAGGCGTCTTTACATTTCTGGCCCTTGCATCCACCCAGACCGCCAGCACCTAAATCTCCACTTGCATGCTTGTGCTAATTGTCTTTCAGATCTCTGCTCTCTTAACGTCAGCGAGGTTAAGTGGTTGCAGATTTACACCGACAGCGACCCGCCGGGCCGAGTCACTCTTTTCCGGCCGTGTTGTCAGCAGCTACCGCTAACGCTAACGCTTCACTGACAACTCTGTCAGGGCCTCCTGAATGTTGCACCGTAGCCGCAGAAAGACAGAGGAGGAAGTCAGGAAACAGTCGGGAAACCGTCAAATGCAAAAACACAGCGAAGGACTGAGTCTGAGTCGGCTTACTGGTGTTGCAGGGAACAAGAATCAGTGTTTGCTATCAGGTAGGGGACAGAAAATACCATCACAGATCCAGCTGAGTCTGTCTCACATGCTGAGGCTCAGAGGTAGCGGCGACCTGCTCGCCAGGGAAACAGCTAATCTGGTTCAGGAGCCAGACCTTCAGCACAATTGACAATTGTTCCGGGAACACATGACAAGGTCCTCAAACGCGAAATGTGAAATAAGTCAGCTGGTCCACAGAGCCGCCATCCAGAGGGAGGCGCGTTCAGCTGTCATCGTTCTGATACGCGCTGAGTGGATTAGCAGACAAAGCATGAGGGCTATTAATAAACCGGCTGGTTGTTACCTTGTCTGACCCTTGGTGTGTGTGTGTGTGTGTGTGTGTGTGTGTGTGTGTGTGTGTGTGTGTGTGTGTGTGCGCGCGCTGCTGGAGCCAGGTTACTGGTCACACCATCAGTGGTATTTTCAGCCTGATAGTAGCCAGAAAGATAAGAGCTGGTGCCCACAGGAGCAGAGGAGAACCCAGCCAAAATAACCGCCAGAGCTGGAACGTTGGGCGCTCCTTCCTCCGTCAGTGAATCCAGACGTGGGCACGAACTCACCTTCACAACTCAGAATTTTATTCTGTGCATGAATTTGTGCGGGATGAATGTGTCCTGGAGAGTGAAACCCCTACCCTCTGATTTTAGTCCAGATCGGTCTTAGATTTTAGATCAGGATCAGGATTTTCAAATCTGGATGCAGGAAGCGCAAACACAATCCCAGATTTGATGTTTTAAAGCGGTTTGGTTTGGTCTGTGCGCTGCTGATGGGCCCCGGCTCGGTGCCTGGTGTGTTTCAGCCTTTTGTGTGCCGCTCTTCCTCTTTCAGCTGCTGCTCTGGACCACCTTCAGCAGCAGGTCACATCAGGCAGCTGTCTGTGTCTCTGTGGGATTAGAGGTGAGACGCTCCGGCTGACAGCTCCCCCGGAGGGCCTGGATGCCAGACACATCCCAGAAGCTTTCATGGAGCGGCGCAGGGAGCGGCCAGCATGTGGCGCATCCTTCTCTCAGCACATTTCTCATATAAAATGAGGATCGCTAAAATCGGAAAGGTGGAGGTCAGCACACGCATGCTGCTTCGAAAGTCTTTCCCTTTTTCAGCTTTGTTAGCAAGGTTAGCTTCATGATGCACCAAATAATAATAAATAATAATAATAATATAATAATGCCAGCCATGGGGCCATAAAGGGGGGAAAGTTGGGGAGATTCTATTTTTTTTTTAAATATTTGATTAAAAATAAGGTAATTAAACACATTTACGCATATTTTCATAACACGTATGTCAGAGATTTTGACTTTATTTGGGCAAATTCGTTTCAGAAAAACCTGGGCGACAATATGTCAAGGACAGGTGGGTATGGTCCTGTGGTTGAAATCAAGCTGTTTGCTAGTTTGATGTGCACAATGCTAATTAGATGTTTAGCTAATTATACTAAATGGGTGTCCCCGCCCTCCCTACCAGACTCAGCAACTATGTCTCCAGGTGCAGTGTCTCCCCACAACCCCTCCAACCACGTGAACCCCCACCACAAGCTGACAACGTGGAATGTCAGTTAGCTTTATTGTAGGGGGGCTGTGTCTTTTTTTTCTCTCTTTATCTGCACTAATTCAAGATAACTAGGCTGTTTTTTTTCCTGTCAAACACCTTTTCTTTGTTTATATAATGGTAAGTATCTGAATCAGAAACAGGCTGCTGGCTGGTCTTTTTGGGATGCTGGGCACGTTGAAGCGTTGAGTGACAGCGATGACTCAAATAAAACCCTGGAATCAGATATTTGGTGCTTACTGAATTTTGGCGGTCCTGCAAGGGGCAGTTTGTTGAGGTAGCTTTTAAACCGCAAAACGACTCATGCATGCAGGCGTGCATGGGCTGCCGCCGTAGCCGCACTCTGCTTGGCCCGCCGGTACCTGTCTGCTGCCTCAGGAGTCCCACAGGCCACAAAGGCCCGGTACGACTCCTTCTTCAGCTTGACGGCATCCCTCACCGCTGGTGTCCAGCAGCCGTGTTGTTGAGGGAGTCCGGCTTGGTGGCCTCAGGATCGGGTCTCTGCTCTTTGCAGATGATGTGGTCCTGTTGGCCTCATCAGTCCGTGGCCTCCAACTTTCGCTGGATCGGTTCGCAACCGAGTGTGAAGCGGCCGGGATGAAGATCAGCACCTCCAAATCTGAGGTTCTCAGCCGGAAAAACGACAGGTGGATCGGTGAGGTGTTCAGGGCACGTCCCTCCGGTAGGAGGCCCCCCGGGAAGACCCAGGACACGCTGGAGGGACTATGTCTCTGGGCTGGCCTGGGAGCGCCTCGGGATCCTCTCGGAAGAGCTGGACGAAGTAGCTGGGGAGAGGGAAGTCTGGGCTTCCTGCTTAGGCTGCTGCCCCCACGACCCGACCCCGGATAAGTGGAAGAAAATGGATGGATGGAAATAAAAGGGACTGACCATGTTATCCATTGAAAGTCAGCTTGCTAGAAAGCTGGACTTCAAAGGCAAAGACGCTGCAAGCAGGAAGGCTCCACGCCGGGCTCTTGGTGAATCAGGCTAAGCAAGGGCCAGTGCTAATCGTAAAATGGCATTTCTGTTACTATTAATGCAACACGCTGCTCAGACTCTTTGACCAGAACAAAGATATGTCAAACAGGAGTGGCTAGATTGTGGTATTGTGCAGTCTTGTGTAACTGTGACTGACTTCTGTTTTTATTTCATGCTTTATTTTGCTTCCACGATGAAGCCACAAAGTCTTAATAAAGGAAGAGGCAAATCAGGCACGTGTGTGTGCGTGTTGGAGTTTTAGCTCGGAGGGGAACCAACCACTTTCAGCATGTTTTCTCCAGCAGAGGAGCCTGTTTCATCATCCTCTACCACTGTTCCCAGGTGACCCATAAAAACAGCCTTGATAAAGCAGGAAGAAAAGAGGTTCATTCAAACATTGTTCAGCATCTACCTGAGGCTCAGAGGTTGTCATCCTCAGGTACTGGTGCGCTCCCACTGTCTAACTGGACCAACACAGCAGAGGAGCCAGTGGGATTCTTCCAGAAATCCACACACACCTTTTCAGACGTTTCAAGATGACCACCAGGCCAAGAAGCCATTTAAGGTCTCAGCATCGACCTAGGACGCCGCCTGCTGGAGGGGAGCCACAATGATGAGATTGATTTTTCCCCAGTGACGTCATTTCACCGCGCTCGACTCAACAACAGAAACAAATTTAGACAAAATAGACAAACAGCAGAGTGGTTTTAGCCAGCTACGACCTGATGACGAATTTACAGTGAGAGTTCATTTTAATAGTTAAATAGTTCATTTTTAGTTAAATATAAATTTTATCTATGTAATTTAATGTTATTTTAGTGTGAATTTCTTTTTGTTTCTTTTAATTTTTTGTTAAACTTCTAAGACATGACTATCATATTGCCTTTGTCTTTTTTCAGTGTGGGTGAGCAAACTATTATTATTATTATTATTATTATTATTATTATTATTAATAATAATAATTATTATTGTTGTTATTATTATTAGTATTATTATCATTATTGTTATTATTATTATTCGTATTATTATTATTATTATTATTATTACGTACTATATCTTATAATGACTTACTTGCCTGGAGACGCTGCATGTTGTACACAGATGAGCCACATGGTGGCAGCAGTGATTCATAAATCAGAAGGTACAGAAACCTGATAGAGATAGATAGATAGATAGATAGATAGATAGATAGATAGATAGATAGATAGATAGATAGATCAGACTTGGTTTTTAAGGTTGGGGTTAGAATTGGGTTTAGGTTAAAGTCAGGGTAAAGGTTGGGGTCAGGGGTTAGTTGGGATGGTTAGGGTATTAGGCTCCGTAATATATCATGTATCTTTAGGTATCCTCAAATATGGGAGTACGAATGTGTGTGTGTGTGTGTGTGTGTGTGTGACTGACAGTGACAGACTGGTTGGACAGCTGAGTCCCAGCTCAGATGCAGCACAAAGGTTGCAGCTATTAATACCCAGAAGGCAGAAACTCACATCAGCTGCTTCTACTCAATCTGACGCCTCATGAACACCCGTCCCGTCCTGTCCTGTCCTGCCCCGTCCCGTCCCGTCCCGTCCTGTCCTGCCCCATCCTCTCCTGTCCTGTCCCGTCCCGTCCTGTCCTGCCCCATCCTGTCCCATCCTGCCCCATCCTGTCCTGCCCCATCCTCTCCTGTCCTGTCCTGTCCCGTCCCGTCCTGCCCCATCCTCTCCTGCCCCATCCTGTCCTGCCCCATCCTCTCCTGTCCTGTCCCGTCCCGTCCTGCCCCATCCTCTCCTGCCCCGTCCTGTCCTGCCCCGTCCCGTCCTGCCCCGTCCTGTCCTGTCCCATCCTGTCCTGCCCCATCCTCTCCTGCCCCGTCCTGTCCCACTGCTTCTGGGGGGGCTCCTCATGTCCATGCTGGTTTTTCAAAGCCACCCAGTTTGACATGCTGTGAAACACTTGTGGGGAGCGAATGTCGCTGGTTCAAGTCCCCTGTAACCACGAGTCGCTCAGCAGGAGCAACGTGACACCTCAGATTCCCAGGAGGCATCTGACACATGCACACGTACGTGCGCTGAGGAGGGCGAAGCAAAGACGTCCCAGTCAGTGCAGAGAAGGCTGCCCTGAACCCAGCGCTCAGAAGCTTCGCCGCCGTCTCTGTCTGACTGGACCTGCTCTGCTCTGGATGTGTGGGGCCGCCGTCTCTGTCTGACTGGACCTGCTCTGGATGTGTGGGGCCGCCGTCTCCGTGCGCTCTGCACTGGGATCGTCAGCCACGGCCAGTGTCTTCACAGCTGGGTCCTGGATTGAAGGGCTTTGATCTCACACTTGGGGGGCTCCAGGCGGACGTTTGGACGGCAGGAAAGCTTCTTCCAGAGGGAACTGGGAGCTGTGGGCGCGTTTACGTGCATTCTGGAATTCTGGACGGGATTACAGGCTGGACACACGAGAGTGACGCTGTTTGGTGGGGAAGGTGATCTGAGCGTCCGGCAGCAGTCAGCGGTGCCGAGCGGAGCAGGATGTTCCTCTACACGCTGCTGGTGCTCCTCACAGACCTGGCAGCCCACTTCCTGGGCAGCGCGGTGTTCCGCCAGCACTTCCACCTGCTGCTGTCAGCGCTCCTGATGGTCGGCCCAGCACTGAGCTTCTGGGTGTCCCAGCACAGCATCTTCGCCAGGAGAAGCCACTTCCTGTACAGGTGAGTGGGCTTCCTGTTTAGCCTGGAGCTCTTTCTGAGCTCAGGCACCAGAAGCTAAACTTGATCCTGGCTATGGCAGCTCGTGTATCTGTGTCCCCCACTGAGGTCTTTTCTTCAGACCTGTTTAAATAGTTAGTTTAATAATTAGTTACCCATAATAAACAACTCTACTGAGGTTCTGGGGTACGCGGCTCAGCCTGGAGCGCCTGGTCTCACCAGCACCAGAAGCTCAGGGAGGCTTGCTCAGGCCTCCAGACGCATCCTGAGTCAGTCTTTGTCCTGTCCGCCTGGACGTGCTTGTAGCAATGCTACGGCTAGCATGTCACCGGGCTGGTTTGGACTAGAACATTTTTAACGAGCTTCTGAACGTCTCCTCCTCCTTTCAGGTTATTCTTGCGCTCGGGTTGGGGCTGGACCTGCACCTTCGTTGGCTCCTTCGTCTTCCTCCTGTCCTTTTCCATCCGTCGCTCCCTCTCTCTGTCCATGCGGCACCTGTCCCGGCTGGGGGCCACTGGAGGGCTGTGGCTCTGTTTTTGCAAGCTCCTGGACCTTCTGGAGAACACCACAGGAAGCTGCTTCGAACCTCTGCTCAGCGGGCCGGAGGGAGTCAAAGAGCAGCCTCTGCTGGTGCTGCGAGAAGGTCTGAGCAAGTCCGAGTGCGTCAAGGCTGGACTGGCGTGGTCCGGCTACCACGTCTCAGAGGACGTCTTCCTACTGTGTCTGTGCTGCCTGTTGCTGGCTGAGGAAACAGCCATCTTTGGGCCATATCTGAGCTTGGGGGGGAGCTCAGATGCTCCCCTGAGGATCCTCTTCCTCCTCTGTGTTCTCCTGCTCAGCCTCTGGGTCTTCCTCTTGCTCTGTCTCTTGGCTTACTTCCCTCAGTTCCCCACGCAGCTGCTAGGGGGCGCTCTGGGGTGCCTGAGCTGGAGAGCTCTGTACCAGGGCTGGTACCGGCTGGGGCCCAGCTGGTTCTGCCCTGGAAGACCTGGACTGGGACTGCTCAACACAAAGAGTAGGCGCACTGAAGCAGAGAAAGGAAAGCTGCTTCTGGATCAGGTACATTAGCTAACACCAGAGCGGGACGTTTGCCCACGAGCAGGGCAGCAGGATGCCGTAGCTGCAGAGGTCAGAGGTCAGCACGACTGCTCTGGGACGGTGTGTTCAGGGTTCAGCTAATCTGATTACCAGCTTTACTGTCAAATCTGTTTTCCCATCTGATGTGATTAAAGCTGCTTTATTTGACTTCAAACGCAAACACCTTTATTGCTAACAGCAGCAACCTGCTCACGCGGCCCGCCGAGGGGTCGCGGAGCCGCTGACCCCGACCGAGGAGTCGGGATTGCTTCCAGGTTTGACCTTGTACCTCAGAGAACAAGGTCAAAGACGGAGGGATAGAAATGCTCACCTATCAGGGGTGTCAAACCCATTCCACCAAGGGCCGTGTGGCTGCAGGTTTTTGTTCCAACCAGTCAAACACACAGTTTGACCAATCAGCTGTCTGGAGACTCAGATCAGCTGATTAAATAACTAGTCAGGTGTGCTGTTGCTTGGTTGGAACAAAAACCTGCAGCCACACGGCCCTTTGTGGAATCGGTTTGACACCCCTGAAGTTGCCTCCTCAGCTGGTGGAAAGGATCTCAGAAGACCAGCGACGGTTTCCTGAGCCTTTGTCACCCGCTGGTGTCTTCCACAGCGTTTGATCAGGTCAAAGGTCAGCGCCGCATCTGGCGAGGTTCCAGAGCACCAAAGCTGGGTTTTCACGAGATGAAAGAGAAAATCACCAAAGTTCAAAGGAACAAAGACGGGAACTCTATCAGCCCTTCCACCAGTTCCACCTTTGGCTTGGGTTGAGGACGTGGCTCAGACTGGACTGGCCAGTTTGACAGCGACAGCGTTGACAGAGTTTATTCCTAAATATGGGATCTGCCAGCAGGTTTCAGTGAAAGCTGCTCATTTTTAGAGCTGAAGGAGCCTTTCTTCTAAAATAGCCAAACTAAAAATGTATCCAAAAGCCCGACTGTGTCCCAGGAGACCTTGCACTTTCCCTTAAATCTGTTTTATTGATTAAAATATTCTCAGAGCGGTTGTGAAGTGAAGACGTGCAGGGCCGCAGCGCTCAGGAGGCCCCAGCGCTCAGGAGGCCCCAGCGCTCAGGAGGCCCCAGCGCTCAGGAGGCCCCGGGCTGCTCTCCCCTCCGTGGGAATTCAGGAAGCCATTTCAGCTCAGATCTATAAAAGCAGACCAATCCTCCGAAAAATAAATCCTGTATTTACAAAGTCGTTCTGGTGTGAGCGTCCCGGGCGGAGGACTTTGTTCCGCTTTCAGCCTCCGCTTGGCGCCGCCTTGGTCAGCGCGGCCTGCACCTCAGCACACGCGCAGCTGCAGCTCCGTCCACGTTTCTGACCAATCAGCAACAAGGCGACTGTGGGAAAGGCCTCGGTGCTGGTGGCATGGAGAGAAGAGGAAGAGGCATCAGGACATGGAGGGGACGGGGGAGTCCACGGAGTCCAGGGGCTCCCAGTGGCTGCTCATCAGGGCCTCGTAGAACTCCTCACTGCGCTCCAGGAAGTCGCGGTTCCACTGCTCCACATCACACTCAGGGATGGCTTCTGAAACACACCAAGGAGCGTTTCTACACCTTCCCGTGGGACGCCGCCCACACCCACACCCGGACCCGGACCCGTTACCTTCAGCGGTTTCCTCCTCGACGGGCCCAGCGTCCTCGTGGTTCTGTGGGAAAAGACACCAGTAGTAAGGTTCCCCAGTGAGAACCTGAAGAGACGCCTGCCGCGGCTCTCACCTCAGCTCCACACATGTCGGTGGACGGCGGGGGCATCCCCATGGGAGGGGGGGGCATGTGTCCGGGTGGGGGGTATCCGTAGCCGTAGTTGTAGTTGTAGCCGCTGCTGTAGCCGCCGTTGTAGCCGCTGTTGTAGGTGCTGCTGTAGGCAGAGTTGTAGCCGCTGTAGTGGTCGTAGCCCCCCCACTGGGAGTAGTACCCCCCCTGAGCCACACTGTTATTACTGCCGTAGTAGCTGGACGGGGACTGGTTATAGCTGCTGTAATTCTGGCCCTGCCCCCCCTGGTAGCTGCTCATCTTCTGACTGCAACACAACAAAGACAATCGCATCGGGTCAACACTTGACGGACCGCCGCCAGAAGATGCTATTTATCCGTCACAGACAGAAGAAAGGTCCCAGCAGTGTTCCTCAAGGACCACTGAAGTCTTAAATAAACACGCAAGGACCACCTGACTCTAAGTAGCCCCCAAAACAATATGCTAAGTAACGATCGGGCGCTGGTGTGACAGATGCATCAGGAAATACACAATAAAGTGAATTCTTACAATCCTGGTAGTTCAGCAAACACTGATTTACACTGACTTTCAAGTATTGAAATTTTAAAATGTGATTTGTGTGTCACCTCGCAGACCACTAGCAGTCGCCAACGGACCACCGGTGGTCTGCGGACCACTGTTTGAGAAACGCTGTCCTAATGGAGGCAGACACCGATCTCCAAGAAGCTCCGATGTCCTCAGCAGCATCTCACCTCTTGGCTACAGCGATACTGAGTCTGAGGGGCTTTCCGCTCAGCACGGTCCCCTGGCACTCCTCGATGGCCTTCTTCTGCTCGCTCTCCTCTCCAAACTTGACAAAGCCGTAGCCTCTGCAAGCCACACAGCAGTTACAAGCCCTCTCTACACCGCTCAGCGCGCCATACTTGGCATTTAACATCCACTTAAAGAGGAAATATAATGGGTATTATTATGGTAGAACTGAAACTTGTTGTTTTACTTTTAACATGAGGTAGCATCACTTGAATTGTGAGTTGCTCTTGCTTAGCCTATATGGGGAA
The DNA here is from genome assembly GCA_015343265.1 of Pao palembangensis. NCBI lineage: Eukaryota > Metazoa > Chordata > Actinopteri > Tetraodontiformes > Tetraodontidae > Pao > Pao palembangensis. Next base: position 12,915,359 of record CM027093.1, on the reverse strand, counting down.
AACAATAGTTTTAGCATAAGATGGTAAGAAAACAATTGTTCAGCTTCTGTTGACAATACAAGGTTGCCAACGTCCAGAGCAGTTCTATCTAAAGAAAGAAATTACAGAAAAGAAAGCATGACATATATGTAGATTACAGCACGTTCCTTCAAATTCATATTCCAACCAGACGGGCCTGGTCGAACTGTGCGCAGCGGCCGTACCTGGAGTATCCGTACTGGTCAGTGACCACTTTGGCCCCCTTGCAGGAAGGGAACTTCTTGAAAACTTGGTGCAGCTGGAAGTCGTCCACGTCGGAGGCCAAGTCGCCCACAAACACAGAGAACTCGGGCCTGTAAAAGGCACACCACAGCAGCTCATTTAGAGCATCTCCACCTTTCAGGAAAAACGGAACCTTGTTTTGTTCCATCACAGGCCCCCATTTATCAGCCCAGAAATCTGCACGTCAGGCTGAACGAACGAGCTGCTCAGGTCTCACGTCAGCTCCGACATCGTCAGAGTCCGCGTGGGCTCAAACCTCAAACTCAGGCAGCCACACATTCCGGTCAGAATAAAACGTAATATCATTCAATAAAATACATATATCTGTTTTTACGGAAGCTTCACCTGATAAAATAGAACCCGTTGTTTCATGTTTGGCTTGTTTTTCGGTGTAATTATTTCTGTTTTTCTGACTTAATTTCTTTTTGTTTGTTTTGTAATCAGTCTTGACCTTTTTGTCGGCGTAAATGTTTTCTGTTTTTCCGCTGACAGAAGATCTAATGTGGTGGAGCTGCCACAGCGCTTTTCTGGCTCCTTTAACACCAGTCTTCATGCTTCCAAACGCGTCCGAGTTTAACCTCCACCTCAGACTGGAGGGGAACTTCCAGCTCGGAAAAGTTTGGGTTTTCTTCTCAGATTCCTCCTCTCAGTCTTTGACTTCAGTGGGCGGAGCCTCTGAAACATGAGTATTTAAGGGCGGAACATGTGAATGACCGTCGGGTTCAGTCGCTGCATTTATCCGGCTGAGTCGTACGCAGGGACCGGCCCTACACGGGATTTTCATGAATCACACGTGCATCTTCTCGTCCCATGACTCCTGCGCTCAGATCTGCGCACGTTTCTACGCAAGACTGATAAATGAGGGCTGGACGAGCCTGGAAAGGTCAGCAAAAGGGCAGAAACTGAAATGATCTTACCCTGCTTCTGGTCGTTTACCATAGGTGGCATAGTTGAGCTTAAACTTTCTTGGCTGTGCAGAGAGAAAGAAAAAAATCCTCATTAAGTCAACCACAAGCGCTAAAGGAGTGTAGTATAGCACTGATATTGCTGGAAATGAAGAGTGGCGTTATTATGGTCATTACTGGGTTTACATACCTCCACCACACAGAACAGCCTTCAGCCCATCCCTCAGTTAGTTCCTACCAGAGACTCTATTCACCAGCTTCAAACAACGTACATACACGTACGAGCAGCCTGTCAGCCTGCGGGAGCTTGGCCAGATCACAGCAGTAACGGATTTTCACATTCAGGAGCAAGCGGCTAAAGCTCACAGATGTATGAGGTCACAATTATCACCCATCGGTTTTATATGTACTAACACCAGCACCTCCGCTTCTTCCTTCTGTATCATCACAAACCGCGACAAAAAATATTCTCAAGTACAGTTTTTCAGACCCATTTTCCAATAGCTTACTCATCATCATAAACATTTCAAACACTACATTTGAGTTTTTGTCGCAGGAAGTGCAATCAAACTGTGGTATACAATATAAACATGAACATTTAACAATAATTAATGTTTAAAAAATATGTATATGTCATATGCAGACTTGGAGTTTGGAAAAGAGTGTTTTTCCCATTTATATCTCATTACTGGAATTTAAAAGTTACATCTTGACTGTATGACCAGTATAAATACCGTTTGTTCAGGAAAAGCAGTTTTATGTATGTTGTCTCATCTGCCCAGCTAATCGGGCTCGAACGCCCCCGCAAACAAGACCAAATATTATGTCACAAGGATGGGTGATCTCAGTGGTTTCTTTGTAAATGGTTTGGTTCAAACGTGTCTAATGGCAGTAATTCTGTTCACGTTGACCACAAGCAATGACAACATAACAGGAGCCCCAGAATGACTTCTTGTTGACTTCCTGCATCTACAAGCTAATAACTTAATCACATTTTAAGACATAACACAGGAAGCAGGAGGTCAATATTAAAATGTAAACGTATAAGAACAACAATTTTGGACCGCTGCAAAGACTGTGTTTAATATATGAGTGAACGTGCTGAAGTCACATCATAGAACTAACCGGGTTTGATCCGGGGACTAGTTTTCCGTTGAGTCTTTGGACACAGCGTTCAACGCTTGCTTCATCAGCCAGCTCCACAAAACAGTATCCTGCAGAACCACTGCAAAAAGAATCCGCACGTTAATGGCAGAATAAAACAGAGATGCGACTGCCTTCCAACCCACCACTGGCTGGAATCGTATAACGAATGTTCTAAGGTTGAGCACCTACCCAGTTATCCTGTGTGTGATGATTTTGACTCCGGTTGGGGATTCTCCCATAGCACTAAAGGCCTGCTTGACGAAATCCTCATCCATGTAGGGGTCCAACTGAACACGGGAAAGGAAATGTCTTACTGATTGAAAAGTTTACTTGAAATGATGAAGAAGCGTCGTCAAAAGGTCAATAAATACTTTCCTCCTGATACACAAGCAAATGCAATGATTAAATCAAGGAACTCACTCACGAAGGTTGTCAAGACCGAAAAATGATCAAAGCATTGGTTGTACTTTCAGTGTTATTTATTTCAATGAAAATTTGAGTGTCTTTGAAGCCTAGAAAGTCAGAATAACTGTGTGTTCGCTCCGATTTCACGAAGAACGTTTTTTTTTTTTTTATTAGTCGAACTGTGCTCATACAACATTTAACTCAAAGCTAATGGCTAACAGACGTTGCAAGCAGTAAGTCAACAAAAAAGGACCTTTCTGCAGGTCCAATAATTGTATGATCAGCAGTTTGAATTGTAGTGATTTGTAACGTCTGTATTAATGACTTCATACAGCCCGGCGTTTATTAATGGCTCTCAAATTGCAAACAAGCTAAGCTAAGATCTCAAATTGCAAACAAGCTAAGCTAAGTTAGCGTTTACACAGCGAAAAAAATCAGAATTGAACATACGTCACCCATCCACAAACTCATCTGCCTGTTGAACATCATGGAGCAGCGGTTGAATATTACTACTATAATGAAACTTTTTAAAGAGGGTCAAATTCCTAAAATATTCAGAACAAAAAAGTTAAAGACGCATTCGTTAACGCTTCAGTTCCTCCTTTCCGCTTCTGTACTTCTTCACGGTTTTCCGGCAAGCAGCAAGCTGGATGGTCGATGGCGCCTCCTAGTGGTGGGGGTTCAACATGAAACTGGATGTTGGTCAAACTCAAATGATCTGAGGAAACCGAAATAACTAACACAGGCTGGATGTTTCGTCGGTCCCTCATTGGCAACATTTTTTTAGAGTTAAAATGTAGCAAATTTTGTGGAGAACATGCTTTCTTTTGTAAAAAAAAAACATGTTCTCCACGAAATTCGTTACATTTTGAAATAAACATTTTTGTGTGGCCTGACTGTTCAGGTGTGTGCCTACAAGGACTGACCACATTGCTCACATTGCTTGTGCTTACTTACACACATGGCTTCATCTCTTTTGTGCATTTATTTAATTTTTGGAGAGACTTCAAAAATAACGAGAAAATAGAAATGAAAAAGAAGAAAAGACTGAAAAAGAAAAGACTGCCAATAATTAACTGGGTTGTTTGGTACTATAGTGAGTTCACAGTTAGGGTTGTTGTTGTTGTTGTTGTTGTCATTCTACTTAGATATACTGTATTATTACTAAAAAAAAAAAACAAAACTTTTGTTTGTGGTTTATATGACTTTATAGGAAAGAATCCAACACGTGTTTAGTGAGCTGGATAAAATTCTTGCCCTATAATGGTAAATTCCTGAGCTAAGATTGTTTAGATGTGTTGTATGCATTTAGGCATTTGAAGCTGGGGCCAAAGATCTTCGTGTAAGGCCAGTGAATGCTGTCTAAAAATCAGCCAGAAAGAAAGTCTGGTTTTAACAGCTTGAATTCTTTAAAAGTGAAATCTTTCACAAGGATCTTTGCAGTTATCAGACCACCACTGATCCAGACAGGCCGATATCTGACCTTCTCTACGCCTCTAAAGTTCTTGAGAAGGCGGTGGTGGCTCACTTACTGGACCACCTGCAGAGGAACAGTCTGTTTGAGATGTTTCAGTCAGGTTCCAGAGCTCATCAGAGCACAGAAAACACCTGTGATCTGCTTAGACGCGGACTGGTTTCTGTACTGGTTCTTCTGGCCATACAGAGACTTCAGCAGGTGACTGGGATTAGACTGGTTCAGATCACATGTATAAGACAGATTCCAGTTTGTTCATGTTCATGTTGTGTCCTCTTCATGCAGCAGGTTAGTCATGGAGTTCCACAAGGTTCTGTACTGGGCCCAGTCCTTTTCACGTTCTACCTGCGTTCCTGAGGAAACATTATTCAGCAGCAGGAATAAACGTTCACCGCTGCGCTGATGACCCTCAGCTGTGATGATCTACGAAACCACAGGAGACAAAAGAGTCAGTCAAACTCAGGCTCGTCTTAAAGGCGCCACCTCGTCTCTCTGCAGGGGCGGCGTTCTCAGGGTGGCGAGATGTGTTCCTCATACACTTGGGGAGTTTCCCACCTGCCTGCCGCCTCGACAGTTCAACACAAACCTCCAGACGTACAGAAACATGAAACCAAAGACAAAAGAAAAAGAAAAGATCACGGAATTCTTACACCCATGCTACCGTAACTTGTTTATTTTACTAAAAACACTTATTTGCTTCAGTCGTCCAGTTCAATACTTCTCCTGGAAAAGTTTATGTTGAACCAGGTCAAAAGGTTCTGCGGAGCATAAAATACACAGATTTAGACACAGAGTTTTCATTTCATGCTAATATCGCTCCTTTGAAGTCAGCGAGCCTTTGTTGAGTCTGAGTTTAAGCTTGTGTGAGTGGACGTTTCAAGATGAATAACGGATGTGGATCATTTTCTCCTCAAAAGTCTTCGATCTTTCTAGTAAACCACAGAGGTAGAGCAGCAGACAAGCATCACTGTACACAGAAGATGCACATCACTATAATAAAGTCATCTCTCTCTCTCTCTCTCTCTCTCTCTTAGTCTCTCGCTCTCTCAACACAAAAAGATACTGTAACAGTTAAAAATGAACCCTCCATTGCTTCATACATGATGAGTTCATATCAGGGCATTAAAGCAAACGCATGCCTCAATTATTTGACCGCATCCTTGGATCCTCTAATATCACCTCCACCCTTGGATCCTCCACGTTCCAGCAGACTCGCTCCACTGGAGAGCAGTGGCGCTGCAGACGACCTGAAGGTGTGTTTGGGCAGTTTTTAGAACTGCTTCCACCAGTCTGGATGCAGCGATGCTGTGATGTCATACTTCAGCTGCAGTGAGGACAGCTGTGCACCATCAGGAGACCCTGGTTCACACCCACACCCCTCCCCCCCGGCCCCCGGCTAACGACCATCGTCTTGCCAACGATCTAAACGACTTCTATTGTGCTTTGAAATCAACGCGGACAGTCCTGAGAGCAGCCCTGCTCCACCATCCACCAACAAAGGCCTGAGCCTTCACACCGTCCCCCACCACAGCTGCTTCCACCCTCCCCCACCAACACCTTCCTCTCCGCTCTCCGTCCTTGAAACAGGCTCTTCAAGAGCAAAGCTGCTGGACCAGACTCCATCCTGCCTGAGCAGATCAGCTGTCTCCTCAATTCACTGTCATTGTCGTGGGCATCGCTGGAGACAGGCTAAGGCCCTCTGGACTCACCAGGACCCTCCAGTTCTGCAGGAGACACCACCTTCACTGGACTCATCTCTGGTGGATGCAGCAGATGCCTGAATGCAACCCCACCCACCCACCGCCATCTCTCTGTGTGGTTCCACGGTGCAGAGGCTGTCCTTCCTGAGGCAGCTGAAGAAGTTAAAGCCGCCACACGTGACTTCATCCTCACCTCCGTCACTGCCCAGCTCACTGCTGCCTGGATAGGAGCAGGCTTCAGCGGCTCATGCACGCCGCTTGGCAATAAAGCGCCATTATGATGGATTTCCATGTTTTACTTTCAACTTTCAAATTCTCAAAACAAACAAAAGAAAATTCAAACGGTATATTCCTTTAAATAGTTTGTGTAGTTGCTACTTTTGGCCACCAGAGGTCAGTGTCGGCCAACCTCTGCAGCACATCCACCTGTGAGTTTCTCGCTTTTATCACCGTAAACAACTGATGAAAACTGGCGTTGTGACGTATGACTGGTGTCCTGCTGCATCATCACCCCCCGTACTGTGAGAGGAGAACAGAGGAGGGTGAGATCACCTCGCAGGGACGGAGGAGGGAGCTCTGAACTCAGGTGCTGCGCAGGTGAACTGATGTTGCAGAACTGCTCTCCACTGAAGCCCAGCGGTGGAGCTCCTGCGTCCAGCAGCTCTGGATCTGTGTTTGCCTGAAGGTGACAGAAGCTCTCAGGTCTCCTCATCCGCACAGAGGAGACTTGTTGTCATCTTCATCCTGGATCCAAACAACAACGAAGAGTTTAAAATCTCAGCCAGAGACGCGTCTGATGAAGCTCCTCAGTCAGCCCCACCTGTGCATCCATGAGGAGGTGGAAGCTCCTCAGTCAGCCCCACATCTGTGCATCCATGAGGAGGTGGAAGCTCCTCAGTCAGCCCCACATCTGT
>CM027093.1:12828554-12903554 GCA_015343265.1 Pao palembangensis | reverse complement strand
AACCACATTTTAAACTGTTTTTTTTATATGAAAACTGTTTTTTTAGAGGTGAAAATGGTCCAGGCGTGTCTGTGTCAGCAGTAATTAACATAATTACATTTTGCATGATTCATGAAATGGGGTCTGTAGGACGTTAATGTGAACCTGCGTTAATCTGGTGACCTTAGCTATTATCTCAAATCCGTGCTGCCATGGCGACGGGCAGAACACTTCCTGCTTGGACGTCAAGACCTGAAGAATCTCAAGTCTATTTCTGTTGATCTGACGGCTGCTTCATGCTCACGTGAAGGATTAAGATGCGTGTTCAAACACAACAGGCGTGCGTAGCGCGCGCGCACACACACGCGCGCGCACACACACACACACACTCCTCGCTCAGACAGCGGTGTCTGGCTGTCAGCTCGGATCCTGTCAGCAGCTCCAGGGGAGGGCAGCCATTTTGAATGCCGGTGAGAGCCGAGCGCGTGTGCACGCAGGCACGCGCGTGCGTGCGCGTACAACAACATCCTGAACATTTGACGAGCTGAAACGCTGCTTCCCAACGTGCTCCTCGCCAGAGACGCCCGTGGAAATGAAATCCAAGCCTGAGGCCTCCAGCAGCAGAGGCGCAACATCTTCCACCGTTACCGTGGCAACGCTCTGCTCGGGGTCACCGCCCTGGAACACACGTGCACACGCGCGGGCTGCTCAGGTGACGAAGGACGGATGAGCCAGGTTTGGTTTCCTAGGCGAATATGATTCACTTTTATTAAAAGCATCATAGCTACAATTCATCATACATGATGTCTCCAAAACAAAAACACCAAAAAAAGGGAAAAAAAACATTTACATGGTATGTCTGTAAACTTCAAGGCTAGATAAGAATTCTGAGGTAATGCTCTTCAGCTTGCTGGCTAAAAGTAACAAAAAGTCCATTTTTGTTTTTGAAAAAAAAAAAAACAAAAAAACAAGTAGCTAATAAAGGTACCTGATTATTTTAACTCTTAACACCAGTGCATCAACAGGAACAGAGTGAGACAAATTTGATTGCAGTACTTATTTGCCCTCATTTACAGTTTGTTTTTCTATTCATACGACACTTGTGGTTATTTATATAGTGTGTGTGTGTGTGTGTGTGTGGGGACAGTGACGTTGGAACATTCAAAAGCTGCCTTGGTTATTGCTGTCTCAGCAGTAGTGAGGAGAACGAGGGTCCTTCCCTGGATCTGCTGGAGATCCACACCTGGCTGCGCTGAGCCTCTCTGGAGGACTTCCAAACCCTGGCGGGTGCGGCGGCGCTTCCGCTCCTCTCCCAGACCTGGAAGTGGCCTTGGGAGGAGCCGGAGCCCGCGGCGGAGCAGCCCTTCCCCAGCTTCAGCCTGCAGAGTTGAGCTTCACAAAGTCCTGACTTGGACTTTGTGGTGTGTGTCAGTCGGGCCTGACAGTGTGTTTGACTACAGTCTTTACGAGGAGGTCACTAAAGAGCAGCACTTTGTCTGAAACTACCTGGATATGAGAAAAACAAACAAAAACAAACAAAAGAAACGAATGTGGCAGCAGACAGAAAGGACTCAACCATCTTGTGCCTTGAAACAACACCGCGTCAGTCAGATCGATTCACAGAAACATCCCCAGGGTCAGCTGGTGCGGCTGGACCAATCAGAGGGCTGAGTGGCAGCCCCGGCAACATCCCCAGGGTCAGCTGGTCTGGCTGGACCAATGGGAGGGCTGGGTGGCAGCCACGACCCGCTCCTGAGCCAGAAGTGTGAACGTTTCAAAATGGAGACAGTGTGGGACTTGTTAACAGTACTGGATCAGCATGCACGTACGCGTGCACGTGCGCGTGTGTGTGTGTGTGTGTGTGTGGTCAGTGTGCGTGACAATTTCAGGCCTCCTCACTCTTACTACTTGCACCGATATGCGAGAACTAAGCGGCTGTTCTGAGACAGAACAGATGAGCTCCGTCCCCACAGTCCCCCCGCAGCAGTCAGACAGACAGGTGGGGTCGTTGTAACGTCCCTTTCCTCCCCCACTGGTGAGATGCTGCCAGAACAGCCCCGACGAAGAAGCAAAACACAAAACAAAGATCTGACAGCTGAAAGCAGCAATGAGAATAATAATAATAATAACAACAACAACAATAACAACAACAACAACTGGGAGAGCGGAGTCCTGCTGGAGGAAGGTGGGGCTGAGCGGAGAGAGAGGATTTTCCCTGACTACGCTATTGATCGTGATGCACCTCGTCCTCTCCAACAGCCAAAAACTGGCCAAACCAACTGGGAAGAAACCAACTAAAAGGGTGGGCATTGGTGGTGGAGGTGTGTAAACATGGTGGGGGGAGGGGGGGTTCAAGGCCAATAACTTCAGTCACTCTTGTCCTTCAGTGAAGTGGCTGCTTCCTCGTCCTCCTGCTCCTCCTCCTCGTCACCCATCCCCCCATCCTCCAGCTCCTCCTCCTTCTCCTCCCCCAAGTCACTCTCTCCACCTCCCTCCACCTCCTCTGTGCTGCCCTTTGTCTCCTGCTGTCTTGTGGCGTTGGCGGTGGCCATGTTGCCCGCCAGCGCCCCCGCCATGGCGCTCTGCAGCTCCGCCAGCGTGGTGGGGGTTGGGAAGCCGGGCAGGCTGAGCCCCCCCAGCCCCGGCGGCAGGAACATGGAGGGGTAAAGGAGGCCGGGCGCCATTGTGGACAGCAGGAAGGGGTTGAAGGCCAGCGAGTTGGCAGCTAGCAGGGCCGCCGCTTCGCCGTTGACCGAGGCTTCGGCCGCCGCCTCCTGAGGCTGGGCGCCGTTCCCGCCTTTCTCTGTGCCTCCGGACCCGTCCGCTTCCATCTTCTTCTCCTTCCCGCCTTTTCCTGCAGCCTCTCCTCCCTCATCTGGCGCCTTGCGGCCGTGGTCGCCCTCTGCCGCTGCCTCCCTTTTCCTCTTGGCGGTGGCGCCATCCGTGCTCTCCGCCTCCACGCTTCCGTTGGTATTCCCCGACGAGGCGGCTGGAGCGCAAACGTCAGCGGGAGCGGCGGCGAGGCTACCGCCCAGCAGCCCGCCCAGGCCAAACATGTTGGGGAGGGCGGTGGCCATGTTGGGCAGGCCGCCCATCCCGGGCAGCATGAGGGGCAACATGGTGGCGGCGGCGGCGGCCTGCTTGGGGTCGTTAGCTGGTGGGAACGCCATCAGACCAGCCGCCAGCTGGAAAGACTGAAGGCTCTGGAGGGAAGACAGGTCCATCCCTCCGAACAGACTGTTCAGCAGGAGAGGGTTGATGCCTCCTGCACACACACACACACACACACACACACCGAGTTAACATAGAATACAATTTCAAAGTGTGTACGGCTGCAACAACTAATCAATAAAATTTAATTAAACCGATCAATTCGATTAAATCAAATTGTTTAAATTGGTCAAATTCGATTAAGTCGATCACATCAATTAAATCGATCAATTCGATTATCAAAAGAGTCGGCAACGCATTTAATAATCGATTGGTTGTGTAGCGCGATTAATACGTCAACTTCTACGTCCCAGAGCTACTTCGTCGCAATTTAGCGGCGCTGCAGACGGATGTGCACTGCAGTTAAACACCACAGAAGAAGAGTAGAGTGGAGCGGAGGTACACTCGACCAGCAAACCAGCGCAGCGCCACTTTAACGTGACTGAAGGTGAACAACACAAAGGCTCTTTTGTGCACTTTACTTTTAAAAGTTAGTTTGAATGGTTTTGGATTTTTTTAATTATTCATATTTATTACTTAAGAGCTGTGAAATGTGAAATATTTCTGCCATTTAAATAATTTCAAGATATTATTTAATCGATTAATAATCGATTAAAAAAAAAAAAAAAAAAAAAAAAAAATCGACCACCTAATCGATTATTGAAATAATCGTTAGTTGCAGCCCTGTGCACACACATACGTGTGTGTGTGTGTGTGTGAAGACTGATTTGCAGCGATACCTGCAGACGAGGCAGCTGTAGCCAGCGACGCCTGGGCGACCTGAGCCGCGGCGGCGGCCTGAGCAGCAGCCGCCGCCTTGGCTATCTCAGATTTGGGTCGACGGCCTCGGCGACGGACGCCCTCTTCTCTGACCACAGGGCCCGTCAGCAGGCGGTCAAACATGGCTTCAGGCAGGAAACCCTGTGAAAAGGACCCACGTTAGCGAGTCTGGGCTGGTTTTTACACAACATCCTGTTCAAGGCAGAACCAAACATCCAAAACACATTTACTGGAAAAAAGGAAGCAAACTTCAGATATTACTGACCGACTGTTTTACGATATCTGTCCAGTCGGGGGCGACAGAAAACTCTGGGTTGTCCAGGAGCCATCTGGGAAGCTCTTTCATTGGTGGAGCCATGGCCCCGCCCATCTGAGGGCAAAGACGAGTTGATGAGCATGACATCATCCCGTTGTGCACCTGCAGGCGCCCAAGGCTGGAGCTCACCTTGCGCCCGTTGCGTCTGTTGACCACGGGAACTCTCTCCTCGCCGGTGAGCGTGTTGATGTCGATCTTGTTGGGGTTGCGGCAGCGATGGCGCTTCTGTTTGGGCTTCGACAACTGAGACAGCAGCACGTCGTCGCTCTTCTGCAGAAGAGAAGACGACACGTACAAATCTCTTTATTTTATGAAACCGCTATGCACACTACTGCCTACGTTGTTCCAGAGACAAAGGTTGAAACTAAACAACAATTATGTTATTTGGTTGCTATGGAAACAGAAACAGCCACTTAGTAATAAAATCTATCATTATAACTGTCAGATTAAAAGACTAGGTGATGCACCCTTGCTTAAAATTAGGGCTGAAACGATTCTTCAAATAATTCCAGTAATTTTATGACTATAAAGCGTCGATATGAATTATTTGTGTGGACGCTTCGTTTAAATTCGCTCCGCTGTACTTCTGTGTTTAGCCCGGATCCTCACTTCCGTTGCTGCTTCGGCTGCTGATACGTCACTGAAGATCGATGTGAAAGAAAGAATTTAACATTAAAAAGAGATCGTAGAAACCGGTGTGGTCCATGACTGAGAGAGTCTGCTAGCTAACACTTTGTTTACAGCTCTGTGGAAACGCTGAGTCACTACTTTAATCAATGCGGCGGCTAATCTGCTAGCTAGCACGTTCCCCCAACTCAGCTGAGTTTTTGCTTAATTATAATAATAATTCACAGAAAAAGTGAGTTTAAAGTGAGTTTGCTAAACTGAGTTTGTTAAAGAACTTAAATTAGTTAAACTGTAAAAGTCAGTTTAATTAATGCCGTCTCTAACTTTGATATTATTTTGAGCGGGTTCAAAGGAACAACGTTACGCAGGCTTTTCAATAAAGTTAGAGCGATGTAAAGAAAAAACTGCAGCGTGCTTCTTATTCAATTACTCGATTAATCGCCAGAATACAGGACAGAATAGTGGATTACTGAAGTAATCGCTTGCTGCAGCCCTAGTTAGAATCAGTCACAAGTCTGTCAGACATGATGTCCTAAACGCTGCGCTGGGCTCGTGTCCATGCAGAAACAGCCGTTCAGAAGAACCCACTGGTGTGAAGGCGGCCATGTCCATGGTGTAGGTTGGGTGCTGCCTCAGCCAGTCTCCCAGCTCTTTGCTGGACACTGCTGGCTCTTCCTCCTCCAAGCCTGCGGAGGCCACAGGTCCGCTGCTCCGGCTCTGCTCGGGCACGGTGAGGGACGCATGCGAGCTCTGGACATCCTCCACGGCCGAGACCTTGGCGTCCTCGGCGTCGTCCTGGAGACAGACAGGCCATGATGATACCTGGACACCTTGGATGAGACCAACGCAGCGGCGTCTGTTCATACCGCTGCTCTCTTGTTGGCCAGAAACAGCAGCTCCAGGCCTTCCACATTTTTCCTGCGACCCCGCCTTCTCCTCATGGTGGGCAGGTCGGCGTCCAGGGCGCCGTTGGTTCTGTGTGTCAAGGACGGGGACTGCTGCAGCAGCTCCATCTGGGCTTTGAGGGACGGGCTCGTGACCAAGGAGCTGGAGAAGGCGCCCAGTGAGGGAGAGGCTTTGTGGTGGCGCTGCAGACCCTTGGAAGCAGAACGGCTCTGCTCAGTTAACTGTGCAGAGTTTGTCAGTAACAGGAAAACATGCAGGCACCTTGGTCAGGTCCATGGCCTGGCTTTGGGACTCTATGGCAGCATGGCTCTCCCTCAGCTGAGCCACCATCTCCATCAGGTTCCGCCTCTTGGCCGCCCTCTCCGCCTCAATTTCGATCTTCCTCCTCCTCCTCCTCCTCTGTCGGGGCACCGTCAGGCTCAAAGCGTCCTCCTGCAGCACAAAGTCGCCCCGTGAGAAAAGCTTCTCCAAACTAGGGCTAAAACGATTCACTGAATACTTCCAGTAATCTGATCACTAAAAAGCTTCGTTTAAATATAGTGACTTTGTTAAAGCCCGAACTTCAGTTCAATTGTAAAAGTCAGTTTAATTAGCGCCGTATCTAAGGTTGATATTATTTTGAGCGTGTTCAACGGAACAAGAGCGTTTTCAATAAAGTTAGAGTGATGTAAAAAAAAAAAAAAGTTGCAGCGTGTGCAGTGTATTTCTTGTGCGATTATTAATCGCCAGAATAATCGATGGAATACTCGAGTACTAAAATAATCGATTGCTGCGGCCCTAAAGGTGTGATATTTTTAAATGGAATTCAGTCACTGCGGCATCAGACCCAGCATGTCTGTCTGTGTGCTGAGCTGTGTCCTGCTGTCAGGCAGAACTGCTTCCTTCCTCTAGGTTTAACCAGAATAATCGAGAAACTGGATGAGTGAAACAATGGCTGCAGCCCTCCTCCAAAGCCAACGCTTCAGACACTCACATGCAGCTGAGGCGTCAGCGTTTTGTCCTCACTGGCGCTGTACAGTGTGTTGATGCCCGCCATCACCAGTTCAGCTTGGCTCCGCCTCTGCAGGGGGTTCTCCCCCACTGCCGCCACCCCAGTGGCGAGCGCCGAGGCGTGTCCTGGCAACAGGTTAGCAGGGAAGTCAAAGACGTAGCGCCTGTTGCTGGGCCACTTGCCCTTCACGACCGCCTCGCAGATGTTGTCCATCCTGTTGATCATGACTCGATCCTGAGGGACACGCTGGGTTAGCGAGGGCGAGCTGGGGAGCCCGCGGCTAGTCCGGGCCTGCAGACTCACCTTGGGCCAGCAGGAGAAGCCGTGGCTCCGCTCCTGGAGGACCTGGAGGGCGGACGTCTCTGGCAGGTCGTCGGGGCAGAAGCCGTCTCTGGTCTCGTTGTGGGCCGACGTGCTGAGCGACGCTATGCTCTCCTCGTCAAAGTTCTTCTGGCCTGCACCTGCTGGGTGGAGACAAAGGCAGGAGACGGTCATGCTCTGAGAGAAAGCAGCCTGCGCTCACCTGGCTGGCCTTACCTTCAGCCTGAGAGGACTTCTCCGACTTGTCATCTTCGTCAACCCTCTCCTCGTCCTCTTCCTCCGCAGTTTTCGCGCTGTCTGCTGACTTTGGAGACTTGGGGGAGTCGGGGGCGTCCCTCTCCTCTGGGTGTGGCTCTTCTCTAGGAGAGCACTGTTCTGGGAGCTTGCTGGTCACCTCTTCCTGCTCCCCAGAGCTGTCGGCAGGAACCTTCTGCGTCTCAGCAGCCTCGCCTCCGTCTCCTGGGGCCTCCGCAGCCTCTTCATCAGGCTCCTGTTTCTGCTCCTTCCTCTCCGCTCCGCTGTGACCTTCCTCAGCCTTCAGGGGTTTGGGAGAAGCAGCTGTTTCACCGTCGCCTTCCTCCGCTTCTCCCTGATCTTCCTTTTCTTCTTCAGGCCGTTGGGTCTTAATATGTGCAATGTCTTGTGTTTCCATTTTGACCTCTAATTCAGATTGGTCCTCCTGGCTCTTCCCCTCCTCCTCCTCCTCCTCAGCAGCTGCACCAGCAGCCATGTTTGCAGAGGCTGTCCCAGCACCTTCGGCTCCTCCCAGTCCAGCACCTTCGGCTCCTCCCAGTCCAGCACCTTCGGCTCCCCCCAGTCCAGCACCTTCGGCTCCTCCCGGTCCAGCACCTTCGGCTCCTCCCGGTGCAGCTCTTTGGCTGTCTCCCTGTCCTCCCGAGTAAAGGCTGGAACCCCGCTGGCTGCTGAAGCGCTGCTGGGCCTCCAGGAAGGACAGAGTGGGGTCGTTTAAGATGTGATAATCTGTCCGGCTTACGCCGTGCTTGGAAGCGCCCAGGAGGAGGTCGTGGTCGTGGCGGCCACACTCCCACCACTCCGGGAGGTCGGGGGACGGCTGGCAGAGCTGGAGGCGCTCTGCCAGCAGCGGGTTGGGGAGGACCTGCTCTCTGATGCGGCGGAGGAGCTCGATGCGATAGAGCGTGCGCGAGGCCCGCTCCTCTGTGATAGGGTCAATGATCAAAGTTGGGTCAGCCAGTTCTGAGGAGAGCAAGAACAAAGAGGACGGCGTCCATCAGAGAGTGCCGCACGCCTCACAGCGACATCAAGGCGCTCCCGCCGCTACAGCTGTGCACTCGGGAGCCCTGCTCACGCTAATGAGCGTGCATCGGCTAGCTAGGCTGCGTTTGGGATGTTTCCGTTCCCACCTACCTGTTTCATTCTTGACCTGCATTCGACACACCCGCTTACACATGGCCATGAAGGAGTAGTAGTACTTCTCCAAGCTCTCGTCTGTTTTCTTGTCTAGGCGAGCGAAGGCCCGGAACTGCGACCAGTCGAACTTCTGCCGCTGGGTGTCGTAGACCACTCCAAACGTGGACACCACCCGGTAGAAATCCGCCTCTTCACGACGAGTCCACCTAACGCACACAGCCATCAGCACACAGCAATGAGGATGGAAAGAAAGGATTCCAGGAAAGAAACCAAAGAGAAGCGAGGCCTTTTCCATTCGGTGGTTGGAGCAGACGGCACCAGTTCTACTGGGAAAAGGCTCTCTGACCCCGGGTTTCCACCGGATGGAGAACGCCGCAACAATCTAGCACAATCCAGCGCGTGGGGACAGGAAGTCGGTGCAAAGAGAAAATAAAACATCCGGGAAATTGTCAAAATAAAAGCTCCCGTTTTTAGAGCCATCTTTGTCAACAGGACGCTGAAAACGAAATCACGTACGAGCGCGAGAGATCACCGCTTTGTAGTTTTTAAAGGAGCCACAGAAGAAGACGCTCTTTGTTCCTAGAGGAGCAAAATTTGCCCTTTCAGATTCTGGTGACTCCACCATGGGGAATTCTGTTCATTTTTCCTAAAATGTGTAATAGGGTTAGGGTCAGGACGGACGGACGGAGACGCACCGCATCCGGTGGAAACGGGGGGTTAGCAAAAGTAGCACGTTGTCTGGCTAAGAGAAAGTCACACAGAGGGTAGGTCCAGCGTACCTCTGCCTCTTCTCTTTGTAGTACAGCGCTCCCTCCGCCATCAGAGAACTGGCGTTCACCACCTGTGAGGCCTCTGTCATGAACTGTCCACCTTTGGCAAAATACCCACTCCCTTTGGCCATGTAAGGACTTCCCTCTGTCACATAGAGCCCACTAGCATCTTGGAGGTAAGTCGTGGCCGCTCCTGCGTCCGTAACCATGGCAACAGAAGGAAGGAAGTCCCTACGCCGCCTCCTGCGCCCGTCAGGCCGGTTGAGTGCCTCCTGGCGGAGCTGCTCCCGGCGGTTGGAGCGCTGGTAGGCCGTGATAAGGCGCCGCAGACGGGCGGTCAGAGCAGAAGCTCCCGGCCAATACAGACGCTCGCTGGAAGCTGAGGCGGCGCCAGGCGCAGTTGGACCGTTCTCCTCCGCTTTAGCTATAAAGGAGGACAGGCGGGTTGAGGAAGAGGAGATGGTGGGCCTGCAAAGAGCAGATGGGGCAATTGGGCTTCACCTTCGGGCTCTCCTTCCATGGCTTCATCTTTATCATCTAGAGGCGAGTTGGTGAAGTCGTCCAGGTCGTCTTTGAAGGGCATCCGCAGCGGCTTGTACTCCGGGTCCTCATCCTCGCTGCACATGAGCGGATCAACACCCAGAGGCAGGAACGCACACACACAAAGACGGTTTTTCAATTGTCAAGTTAGAACTGGCAGCAACAACAGGGAAAAGAGACATTAAGGTTATTATTCCTGCTTTCATGGCTGGAATGAAAGACTGAAGTCTGGTTAAAAGTGCGTTTACTGCATCCCAGCATCACTCCACTCCTGACCATTTTGATTCTGAGGTCAGGTCACAGGATGAAGGTTCCTAAGATGGTCTGCTGAAGGTTCCGTTGCCCATTTAAGGCCTCAAAAACACCCACAACTTTTTTTTTTCTCTTTAAGATACAGAAATAACAAATAGTGTTTATCCACAAAATACATGAAAAATGGTTCCGATCTTAAGAGCTGAGTTTTTCTGTAATATTTCCTGAGTGTGAGGTCTTCTATCCTGTTACATCCACAGCAGACGTGACGTATTGAGAGCTGGTCAAGTCTGCGGTGGAGAACAGCCCCTGAAAGCACCACGCAGGAGCTGCCTTCTTACCCCTCCACGCCATCTGCCATCATGTCGGCGCCCCTCTGCTCAGCAGCGATAGCCTTGGCGTCGGGCATGCCCACCCTCTCCAGGAAACACAGGGCGGGGTCGGCGCGCATCGAGTTGTACTTCTCATAACCTAGACAGCAAAGACAAAGCAGGAGAGACGTCACATCGGCTCAGCCTGCGTGGGCCTGCTTCCGTAGGTGCTCGCTTGCCTCGCCGTGTGTGTTTTTTTACGCCTCGGTGTCTGACAGTGTGTGTGTGTGTGTGTGTGTGTGTGTGTGTGTGTGTGTGAGAGAAAAACTAGGTGTTTGTCCGTTGGAGGCACTCGGGCGGAACAGATTAGAATGTGCAGATCCTACCGACACAAGTCAAGGGGGAGGGGGCGGTCTGAGTGAGGGAGGAAAGGGGTGAGGCTGGACGCGGGGGGGAGGAGGGCAGTGCATCTCCAGCCGTTTGTGACCGCGCTTCCATCCGGAATTCACTCATCTTAACCCTGAATGAGGAGCGCCAGGGCCTTAGTGATGCATGTTCTGCGTGTCTGCACAGGTGTGTGTGTGTGTGTGTGTGTGTGCGTGTGTGTGTGTGCGTGGCCCCTCCCACCTCCAGAGGCCTCCTCAGCATCGTAACAATCACTGATAGTGGCAATGATGGAAACAAATCTTGATAATTGTTCCAAATGGAGGTTGCGTCACCAGGAATGGTGCAGGAAGAGCTCACCTCTTCTGAACACCGATTCAAAAGAAGCACTTTGGAGACGTGTTTCTGTTCACACATTCACGCGTCAGCGGCAGCAGAGGAGTCGTGCTTCTTACCGTGCTTGAAAACACCGATGAGCAGGGATTTGTCGGCCTCGCTGTCCCACCAGTCGACCGGGACCTCGGCGTGGAACGGCTGAGGGATCCAGATGTCCAAGTCACTGTGGAAGACAGGAGCCAAAGAGGACAGTGCTTACTGACAGGCTGTTTCAGAACAGGAGGCCAGTCAGGAGGAGAACTTCAGGAAGGTGGAGGGCTTTAAGCGCCGAGGGTCGACAGTCCAGGGAAAGGCCGAGGGTGGGAAAGAGGTGAGGAGATGGACAAAAGTCTCAGGTGTGACAAAAGAATAAAAGGATGGAGGTAAAGGTGTAGAAGATGGAGGTTAAACCAACGATGTTTTAACGAGGATGGACAGGATCAGGGTGAAGACCTTCAGAGGGAGAGCACGTGTTAGAGCAGAGGTGGGCAAGCTAAGGCCCGGGGGCCACATGTGGCCCGATGAACTCTTTCATCGGGCCCGCAGAGTCTTCACAATCATTCCTCCAAAAGCCAAATGAAGAGGGTTGTCAGCTTGATGGGTTAGAAAAAGGTTCAGACCCCCCTTCAGCTAGCATGCTAACATGTCCTCTCAAGAAGGTGGGGCCAAACATCATTTGGAGCTTCATCATCCATCTCTAGCTGGACCAGTTACAGGCTCTTCTAAATATTTCCTCAGTCAACAGTTCATCAAGCAGGATTTTTAGCTAACCTCTGATCCTCATTGGGGGGTTAGCTTCCTGCACCACCTGGCCGGCCCCTTCACAAGACCCAGTGGCCCTTCAGGCTAAACAACTGCCCAGACCTGGTGTAGAGGCCAGACTGGGATGGGTTGGACACGTCCAGAGGAGGGACAGAGAATCAGGACACTGAGGATGGACTGGCCAGACAGGAATGAAACGTCCAACATTTCAGATGATGGTTTTTCTAAAAATGGCGACTCGTGTCTCCACTGGTTGAACAAACCCACCTACTGAATCAGCACCACAACGGAAAGGCCCAAATCTATACTGGTACGGAGGAGCTATTGAAGATGGGAGGAGGGGCAGACAGTGGTGATCAGGGAGGATCCGGCAGATTCCAGGAAGAGATTCCACAAACTGGTGGAGCAGCTAAGCTTTAGCCGGGTCCACAAAACCACCCTGAGGGCCAAGAGAGATCCAGCTATCTGTCCAGAAACACAACTTCCAGACTAGATTCCACGTTGGAGCAGCAAAATAAGCCCAAATCCTTCATTATCCAAAGGCTGCTGCGAAAGAAAAAGGGCACAATGGAGGCTGAGAAGCGGTGTGACAGGAGGAGAGAAGCGAGCAGAGTCCCTTATCTCTGCTAACAGCAGCACGCTGGCCTTGGCAACACACACGTGACCACGCGCCAAGACTGGCACACTAAATCCCCCTGGCATATGCTGGCACGGTGGCACCCCGTATGCTCACGTCTGGCATGCAGCGACTGACACACACACACACACACACACACACACAGTAGCCACTGGGGGGGGATGGGAGGGAGTGATCCACATGAAACGCCCGTGTTCCACATTATACATGCATTCACATCTGGATGAAGAAGTGATGAGGAGAGCTGAGACGAAGGTGCGACATGCAAATGCAGAGAGGGGAGGAAAAATGGACGGATGCAGCGTGCAACCAAAGAAGGGATTTACAGAAAACAAGACAAAAACAAAAGAAAAAACCCCCAAGATGCGCGGGTTAGCTTCCCGTTGCTAACGGAGCTCGGAGGAGGACCTGGGCGTGATTGTGTGGCAGCAAAGTGGGGCAACGTGCTGCCGACAAGCTCTTTTTGCCCAGATAAAGTGAACTCTGTCAGAATGAGAGGAGCCCTGCCAAAGAGGGCACTGGAACAGACAGGAATACACAGCACTAATAATTCATCATGAAGCTTATAAATATCCAGCATGGCTTACTTTCATGACGCATCCAACACATTAAAACCTCTCAACCGGTTGGTGTAGGAGGAAAGCTGGACTCATTTAGTCAGTAAGAGGACTGTTAAGACTCAGTATAACACCCAAGACCACGGGCGAAACGTTGAAAAGTCACAGCCGGGTGTTGGCTTTCATCAACGTTTGTTCATCCTTCTCAACATTTGAATCAACAGGCAGTGCATGCACGTGTTGCTCCTGCGCTCTTTCTGAAGCGTAAACTTGGGCCATCCAGCCACCAGCGCTCCAGGGCGGCTGTGCTGGTTGGGAAGGTTACTAACCTGGATTCGGCTCCGTCCAGGATGCGCTCCGCTTGGTCACCGATGACTTCCTGATGCAGGTAATACAACATCCGGACCCGCAGCAACACCCTGCACAGCAAAGGTGTGGAAGTTACACTGCCAGGCAGCATCAAATATGTCTTCTGAGTCTAATCCCCGGCTCTTTTCCCAAACAGACTGAGCTCGTAAATGAGGAAAAGTGAGATCAGAGATCTACTAACACTTTGTTGTGACTAAAAACAGCCAGGTGGAAGGTTCAGACAGCACAGTCCTCCGTCCTGGCTGACGCAGCACCACCCCGATGTATGCTGAATTTAAACACAACCGAATACCCGGTTTCAGGGGTAAATCTGTCCAACTGCTAACCTCCAGGTGTGTAATTTATTAGCGATCACACTCTTCGCTAGCTGGAGGTTAACCCTGCTGTGCTCAACTTCTCAACCCATAACCAGCCATGAAACTGTGGCAGACATCACCTACACATAGGCCTGCAGCAATGGATTGTTTCAGTAATCGAGTATTCTATCGATTATTCTGGCGAATAATCGGATAAATATACTGCGCACACTGCAACTTTTTTTTTTTACGTCGCTCTAATTTTATTGAAAAGCCTCCATAATGTTCTTGTGCTGTTGAACATGCTTAAAATAATATCAAACAGGTACAGAGTTAATTAAACTGACTTTTACAATTTAACTAACCTAAGTTGTTTAACAAACTCCAATACAGAACCTTATTTTCCCTGGATTTTTATTATAATATAATTATCTTAAGCAAAAACTGAGCTGAGTTGGGGGAACGTGCTAGCTAGCAGATTAGCCGCCGCATAGATTAAAGTAGTGACTCAGCGTTTCCACAGAGCTGTAAACAAAGTGTGTTAGTTAGCAGATTCTCTCAGTCATGGCTCACACTGAGTTCTGTTAATTGCTGCTAATTATCGCTAGCTTAGCTCGCTGTTTCCGGTCTGATCTGTGGACTTTTAGCAGAGAGTGGATGTTTCCTTTGGAGGTGCTGCTGCAGCAGCGTTGTGCTATTATGCTAAGCTAACTGCATCTTCCAGTAGACACGTTGCTCTACGTTCTCTTTTCTTTTTAATGTTAAATTACTTCAATCCGCCCTCACATCGATCTTCAGTGACGTATCAGCAGCTGAAGCAGCAACGGAAGTGAGGATCTGGGCTAAACACAGTGAGAATTTAAACGAAGCGTCCACACAAATAATTTTTATGGAAGCTTTTTAGTGATCAAATTACTTGAATTGTTTCAGCCCCATCCCTCACACTCAAGGAAACGAGCAGAAATGTGATTTGCTCAGCCAGGGGAGAAGATCCTGGCAGATACACCTGTGCTACATGATTTGGGTGACCTCTTCAACAACTGGCGCTCTATCGAGAGCTAGAAGAAGAGAACAATGGAGTCATTAAGACCTTGAAGGAAACGTTTGAAGACACAGTGAGAAAGAAGGGGAAAGGTTTAGCGGGCAGACATTTGCTCGTCATCCTGCACCGTGCACGTGCGAGCGCATCAATGGCGTCCCAAACTGCAGTTGTGTGAATGTGTTGGCAGGCTGTATGGACTCATCCATCAATGTGCCAGGCCTGATTAGCCATACAACACTGTGCTCCAGTCTAGCAGATGGCAACACATAATCACCCCCAAGTGTGTGTGTGTGTGTGTGTGCGCGCGCATCTTTCACCCACTTCCAACAGGTCTGCCTGCCTAGCACCTGGCTTGGGGCTTTGCCAGACACACACAAAGTTCTTCTCAAGAAAAAGGGGGAAAAAAAAGGGAATTAAAACCTAGAGGACAAGGAAGCAGTTCTGCCTTACAGCAGGAAACTGCAGAGCTCAGCACACAGACAAACATGCTGGTTCTGGTGCCGCAATGACTATATTCCATTTAAAAATATCAAAATATCAAACCTTTAGGGCTGCAGCAATCGATTATTTTAGTAATCGAGCAGTCTATGGATTAATCGAGTAATCGGATAAGAACTACACTGCGCACACTGCGACTTGTGTTCTTGTTCCGTTAAATATGCCCAAAATGATATCAGCCTTAGATATGGCGTTAATTAAACTGACTTCAAAGTTCGGGCTTTAACAAACTCACTATAGTGCTTTATTTTCCGTGGATTATTATTATAATACAATTATCTTGAGCAAAAACATGAGCTAGCAGATTAGCCGCCGCATTGATTAAAGTTCTGTTCCATTGCTGTTCTCTAGTGTGATTTCTGTTAATTGCTGCTAATTATCGTTAGCTTAGCTTGCTGTTTCTGGTCTGGAAATCCAGCAGAGACCGGATGTTTCCGTTGGAGGTGCTGCAGCAGCAGCAGCGTTGTGCTATTATGCTAAGCTAACTGCATCTTCCAGAAATGAGGATCCGTGCTAAACATAATGGGAAGTACAGTGGAGCGAATTCAAACGAAGCTTGGACACAAATCATTTAAATCAAAGCTTGTTCGTCATGGAATTACTGGAATTATTCGATGAATGGTTTCAGCCCTACAAACGTAAACACAACAGAAATACTCTTGTGATTAAGAGCTTTATTCTAGACCAGGGTGGGCAGTTTTGGGTCCTACCAGGCAGGAAATGCTTTCACCACAGCAAGTGGGACCCCGGGTGTAGGTGTTTTCTACCTGTGGGATAGAACACCCGTCTTGAATCCGGCCCCCGAGGATTGGATTTGCCCACCCTGGTCTAGATGGATGCCTAGAGTCTCTAGAGTTGCCATGGTGATCATGTGAAAACTGTGACCATCCACAACAGTGGATGCAGTTCCGATCTGCAGTAACACACTGCTGCCAGCGTCTGCCTTCGCTGGAGGCCTATCAGGTAACCACCAGCGCTGGGTGGCCTTGCTCAGAAGCACACGAGCAGGGACCACAGCAATATCTGCCCTCTTCCTCTGCTTCCTTAAGTCTGTTACGTTGTGTTTTCACCTCAAACGCTGCTTGATCTAAAGTCTGGTCAAGAACACAATGAGTTTCACACGTTTTCCCCCACCAATCCACCCCCCCAGCGTGAATGGTTTAGTCCAAGAAGCGTCTGAGGCCTACTTGTTGCAGTGATGCTTCAGATGTCTCTTGTAGCTGTCCTCCTGTAAGATGTGCTCTGGGTTGCAGCTGGCGAGCCAGTCTGCGCGTGGGACCTGCAGAGGCTGGGCTGGTGCCTTCCCCTTCTTACCTTTCCTTCCCCGAGGGACTGGGGTGGAGAGGCCTGGGTGGATGGAAACGGTCAAGGATTTGATTCTGCTGGTTGAATCCAAAGCTCCGCTTGGTCAACGTCAGCTACGTGTGTGTGTGTGTGTGTGTGTGTGTGAGGATTACCAGAGTGGTTGGTCAGCGTCTTGGTGGTCCCGTCCTCACTCGGGGTAATAAGGTCCCAGATGAAGCTCTTGATGTTCTCGTCGCCGCGGTAATGGAGCAAACAGTAGGCGAGGAGGGCCCGGCAGATGGTCTCCACATCGCTCTCCTTCATGGGGCGTTTAAAACGGCCGTGGGCCAGGATGTCGTTCCACCTTCCCCACCTAAAGACGGAGAGACGGACCGTCCCGTTAGCACGTGCACGCGTCCCAGCCCAAAACAGCCAAGGACGGAACACTGTGGACTCCCCACTGCTGATGGGCACACGGCACGACTCCGTCAGGAGGCGTGGCCTACTGCGCTCACACAGGAAGTACGTGGCCGCAGCGTTTTTGTTGTCATTTACAAATGAAACGTCGGTTGTTGCTCCTGGATTGTGTAATAACACATGTCCCCCACAGAAATGCCACTTCTAGTCCAGTGCAGTTTATTTCTTATTCATCGGTGTGGACAGTGGCTGAGTCAGAGTCTCCTGTGTCCACTGAAAACCACTGTCTATCTCCTGTCCTTCCTTGTTGCTCTGCTGCAGCCGCTCTACTGCTCCTTTTCACTTCCTTATTTTGCGGCCACGCCCACGTCTGCTCTCATTGGCTGGAGTGGCCCCACCCACGTCTGCTCTCATTGGCTGTAGCTCTTTCTACGTCACCACGAGCAGCCTGGATATCTAGCAGGTTTGAGGTCCAGTTTTAGGTCTGAGGCCCATCGCGGGGCGCCACCAGGCTCATTACTCGAGTCTTCCAGGTTCTTAACTCAGTCGCCAAGCGGATTAGTGCCTCACCCCGATTTTGGGTGAGGGCGAGTCTAGGATGCCGAAAATCGTGCCGCGTGTGCTAGGCTTAATCCTCACTAGCGTGTGAAGTCGTGATTTCAGACATCGATGGACAAGGCCAAGAGAGATGCATGATGGGAAAAGACAGCAGAGAGCTGAGTGGAGGGGACGGGCCCAGTCAGACGATGTGTGTTTGTGTCCTATAGCTGCAGGCCAGGAGACTAGACTGCAACAATAACAACGCCACATCTCTCCAGTCTCTCTCTCACACACACACACACACACACACACACACACACACACAGTTGCAGCAAGTCAGGCATGAAAATAAACGGGCTGGCCCAACAATCCCTCTCTGAGGCAAGTGTGTCAGTGTGCTGCTGCTTTAAAGGGCCCACCGACTCTCCCTCCATCATCCGCCCTAGTCCCATTTAAAGCAAAACCTGCACATTCTCCCACACTGGTCCCATAGTTCCAGTAAACAGCAGCAACAGACTAAATAAGGTCAAATTGACCAGCTTACAGGAGATCGTTCCTCACAAACCGGTAGCAGCTGCTGCAGGCAAATCCTTTGGTTTGGGGAACGCTGCCTTTAAGTTGCTGCTATGCCCTTTAACAGCCCCTGGTTCTACAGGCTTCAAGTCTCTGGGGGTCCTGGAGCAGGACGTTCAGCCGGCCTGGACTCCACTGTGGACTTGAACCCTCTTTATCTCACACACTCAGCCCACTGGAGGAAACCCGACACTGACCCATACACCAGGAGGTTCTTCTCCACGCGGAAGCACTCGGAGCGGGGGTAGCCTTGGGCTTTGTCTTGGGGCCTTCGTGGCTTGGAGGCGGGTCTGCTGGGCTCCTCGTCGTCGCTCTCCAGCTCGGAGAACTCCAGCATCTCGTCCTCTTTGACGCTGCTGTAGTGGCGCGTCTGCTTCCTCACTCGGGGCGTGTCAATGACCAGCGTGTTCTGGAGGCAAAGGACAGCAGGTTAGACGGGTCAGGAACCTGGATTTTCCAAATATCCATTTCAGGAGCCAGCACAGATGTGTGTGTGCTGTCGTGCTCCTCGCCGAAACAGCTGACCTGCTCCTGGCTGACAGCACCGCTCAGCAACCAGCTCGTCCAGAATTCTGAGTACGTCTACGATTAAAGCCTGTAAAGGCCTGTTCCATCCAAAAATCTAAATAATTGCACCTCCAGAACCTTTTCTCCTCTTCCAATCCCACTAAAATGCATAAAGAGGGCAGCGGTTAGCTCCACAACCATCATAGAACGCTGCTGCCATTTCTGTTTTAACACACACACGCACGCGCAATGAGAAAACCCACGGGAGAAGTGTGTATTGCAGCTCAAAGCACTGGATTAAGCGTTGCAGTCGAGGGTTCTTCACGAGAGGGGCAGAGAAAACAGCAGCATTGTCACACGAGATGCGCACCAGCAAACACGCTGATATGTGAAGACCCCGCAAACACGGCTGGTGTTTATGGAAGAGGAGGAATGCTTGGATCTGTGTGTTTTACTCCGAGTGATACCTCTCTACCCTCCAGCCATCTGTGCTCTGTTAAGTGGCGCTAAGCAGCTTAGCTTAGCTGCTACTTACACACACACACACACACACACATCCTTGTACTGCTATCTTTGTAAGGACCTTTATAGACACTCCCCCAGGGCCCTAGGCTAACCTCAACTCTGTCCTTAAACCAAGTCTAAGCCTCAAACAGCCTGCTGAGGTTGGGAGGTCCAGCCAAAATGTCCTCACTTTGCAGGTGAAACACATCTTTTGGCCGCCGCTTGTGCACGTGCCACAAGGCAGAGATGCAGGGAGATTCCAGACATCAGAGATGAAGATTTCCCCCCATCTGGAGTACGTTTGGGCACGCAAAGATGAATATTCACCGCAGTTCAGAGCAATCAAGTCCAAGAATGTGCAAAAACAAGACAAGAAGCAAAAAGTAAAGAAATAAAGTGTGGAGAGCTTGGCAGAGCAAACAGCGCCCCTGGGTGCCTGTGTGCAGTACCCGTCCGTTGATGGCGTCCAGGTCCAGCTCAGCCTTCTTGGCCCACTTCTGCCAGAAGTCCGGGTCCTCCAGGGAGATGTCTGTGCGGTTCCCGGTGGCCACAAAGCTGGCCTGCACACACAAATGTTGACAGCTCATCGCCGTGGCGACAGCAGCATGAACACGCTGGCGTGTGCGGAGCAGTTACCTTAGCAAAGGTGGAACCCTTGCCCTCGGACTCGATGGTGATGGTGTGGGTCCGCCTCTGCAGGATCTGGTCAATGTCCTCCTCGCAGAACTTGGAGCCTTCGTCTTCCTCGTCCATCAGGGCTCCGTACGCTCCCTTCCTCAGGAGGTCCTCGATCTCCTTCTTGGAGAGCTGCTGAACGCCGCTGTTTGCGTTCTCCCGCCCGCTCATGCTCTGCAGCACAGCCTTGTCCAGGCCCAGCTTCAGACTGGCCTTGTCAAACATCTCCCTCTCGTAGCTGTTCCGGGTGATCAGTCTGTAGATCTTCACCGCCTTGGACTGGCCGATCCGGTGGCAGCGAGCCTGGGCCTGGATGACAACCGAGACCATCAGACAAGTCTACTCAGGCTGATGAAGCCAAGCTCGGTCTACTCAAAGTGACTTTAATACCACACATCTTCTAAATCAGAAGTGGGCAAACTGAGGCCCGGGGGCCACGTGTGGCCCGATGAACTCTTGAGTCCGGCCCGCAGAGCCTTCACGAGTCAACCTCCGATCCTCATTTGAGGGGTTAGCTTCCCGCACCACCTCATCAAGACCTAAACCCCAGCGTGGGCCTCCAGGCTAAATAACTGCCCACCCCTGGGCTAAAAGCTTGGCGCGAGCGGTACCTGGAGATCATTCTGAGGGTTCCAGTCGGAGTCAAAAATGATGCACGTGTCTGCTGCCGTCAGGTTGATGCCGAGTCCTCCGGCTCTCGTGCACAGAAGGAAGACAAAGCGGTCCGAGTCGGGCCTGGAGAAGCGGTCGATGGCGGCCTGTCGCAAGTTCCCGCGAACTCTGCCGTCGATGCGTTCGTAGGGGTATCTGGACAGAGAAGCACCAGCCGTTGGCACGCTAGGGCCACGTCATCGAGCTGCTCCCTGCGCTTTTGGGGCTCCACCTACCGTTTGTTGATGAGATAGTCCTCCAGGATGTCCAAACAGCGCACCATCTGGCTGAAGACCAGCACTCTGTGCCCACCGGCCTTCAGCTTGGGCAGCAGCTTGTCTATGAGCACCAGCTTCCCGGAGGCCTGGATCATGGCCTGGAGGGGCATGTCTGGTACGTCTGGGCCGTGCGTGTCCCTGAACTCCTCAGCGATCTTCTCTTCTGCTCCTGGATGAGAGGAGCATCGAGGAATCTCATCAGCAAAAATGTGCGACCAAGAACATGAGAGGTTCAACGGGGGCTGGTGGAACTGAGGGTACCATTGATGAGGTAGGGGTGGTTGCAGCATTTCCTCAGCTCCATCATGGTGTTGAGGAGGTTAGGAACACTGGATCCTCCACCACCTCCTCCTCCCGAACCTCCTTTAGAGAGGAATGAGAAGTTCTTCTCCAGAATGGCTCGGTAGTATTTCTTCTGAATGTTGGTCAGCTCCACCTAAAAGAAGAAAGCACAGTTACACCTCCTTCAAACACTTGAAAGAGACTTGACACCATCAGAAAAAAGGACCAGTCTCACCTCGATGATGGTCTCCTCTTTGGGGGCCAGGTTCTTCTCCACGTCCTCCTTCAGTCTCCTCAACATCATTGGCTTCAGAATCCCCTGCAGCTTCTGGACCTGGAACAGAAAGGGATCGTTAGCACGGTGCCGCGGGGGACGTTGGCAAGCACCAAAGCTGAAGACCAATTACCTGCTCCTCCGTCTTCAGGTCTCCAAACTCGGTCATGAACGTCTGTTCCGACGGGAAACGCTCAGGCTCCAGAAAGTTTAGCAAGCTGAAGAGCTCCTCCACAGTGTTCTGGAGAGGAGTTCCTGTCAGCAGAACCTTGTGCTCCTGCACCAGGCAGAGACGGCAGAGTGAGAAGAAGAAACCCCACATTTCAGAGCTCCTCCTGTCAACACTCACCATGTCCATCATCTTCAGCCCTTCCAGTAATTTGCAGTTTCTGTTTTTGAGGCGGTGGGCCTCATCGATCACCACACAGCGCCACGGAACGCTGCGAAGTTCTGGACAGTCGGCCAGAATCATCTCAAAGGTGGTGATGACGGCGTGGAATCGATACACTCCTTTGATGACTTTAGCCTGGAAGGAGAGAGGAGAGCAGAGACGGCTCAGGGCAACGCTGAGCTGGACGTCAGGCCAGGAACGAGGGCAGGAGCATCAGCGCCTGACGTTAGCGGCTAACAACGGACGCCTGTAGCAGCGGCCGCTCACCTTCACTGCATGTTACTACCATGGAAACGGGCGGAGGCTAGGTCTGGGGGAAAGGAGCTTGGAAAGAGGCGTCTGAGCTAGCGCGATTAGCAGCATCCGGGTGGGCTTATTGGTCGGGAAGCATCCCCACGCCAGTGGGTTTACGTTTATTCCCAACTCTGGGGTCAGGCGGGAAACGGTGGCGTTAGAGCCGTCCAGGCCAGCTCAGGCGATGTCCAAAGCACAGAGAAAACAAAGGGACGGCGCTAGCGGATACACAGTGGAGTAGGGCTTTGGAATCAAAGCCCAAAATCTCAAATCAAACCTTCAAATCATTTCAGTTTCTGCGTGCTGCACCACAATAAAGACTAAGATTTTTTTAGTCCTTTTCCACCGTTCCAAACTTAAGTGTAGTGTTAAATTCAGATTAAAAAGCCGTTTCAGAGCACTTGACTCCAACATTTATGAACACAATTATTGCTGGAATTGAGCGGTATGTTTCTGTTTTGCGTCCCCCTCCTCCTCACCTGTGCGTCTCTGTAGTACATCTCATAGGCCTGGATGGTCTTGCGGCTGGCCTGGCTACCGTGGTAGACCACCACATTGAGCTGCGTCCAGGTCCTGAACTCCCTCTCCCAGTTGGGAATGGTGGAGAGCGGCGCGATGACCAGGAAGGGCCCCTCGATGTTCTTCATGTACATCTCATAAAGGAATGTAATTGACTGGATGGTCTTTCCTAAACCCATCTCATCAGCCAGGATGCAGTTGCGTCTGTGAAGACATGACAGACGTCCCTCGTTCGGCCACCGTTTAAGTGTGACGCCTGATTCAAGAGTTACTGACGGCCACTTACGAGTTGTACCAGTTGAAGGTCAGCCAGTTGAGGCCTTCCAGCTGGTATTCCCTGAGTGCGTTGCCGTTCCTGTATTCTCTGGAGCTCTCCAGTTTTTTCCAGTCTGCTGCAAGAGGCCGATCCTGCACACGTGGTATTACAACTGGTTATTACACCATGGATATGGGATGAAAACACATTTTGTTGTACGAAATGATTAAAGTTAATATAACTGGACTGATGTAGGGGGCAAAACACCAAAGTTCCTGTCTATGTTAACCCATGTGTAGGGCAGTCACGATAAGGGTTAGCCTAACCTAAACCTAGCCTAACCCTAACCCGTCAATTATTTATTTTATTCACAAAGTTGCATAAAATAACTACGAATCTGAGTCTGACGTCATTGTACAGCGAGCTATGGCTAGGATAAGACGCTATGGCTAGGATAATATGTTGTTAGGACAATATGCTATGGCTAGGATAAAACGCTATGGCTAGGATAAGACGCTGTGGCTAGAATGAGATGCTATGGCTAGGATAATATGCTATGGCTAGGATAAAACGCTATGGCTAGGATAAAACGCTATGGCTAGGATAATATGTTGCTAGGATAATATGCTATGGCTAGGATAAGACGCTGTAGCTAGAATGAGATGCTATGGCTAGGATAATATGCTGTGGCTAGGATAATACGCTGCTAGGATAATATGCTACGGCTAGGATAATATGCTATGGCTAGGATAAGACGCTGTGGCTAGAATGAGATGCTATGGCTAGGATAAGACGCTATGGCTAGGATAATACGCTGTGGCTAGGATAATACGCTGCTAGGATAATATGCTATGGCTAGGATAATATGCTATGGCTAGGATAAGACGCTGTGGCTAGGATAAGACGCTATGGCTAGGATAAGACGCTATGGCTAGGATAAGACGCTGTGGCTAGGATAATCTGAAACGTCCACCATCCACAGCAACGCGCCAACTATTTCTGGATGTTCAACAAGTCAATAATTGCTCTGATTCATTAAGGTGGACAGGAGAGTACAGAATGTGTTAGCTCATTATGCTATGACAGTAGAATATAAAAAGAAAAAAATAGACAATAAATTTGTTGATCGGGATTATTTTTCTGCCAGTCGTCTCCAGAACTTCCTAATGGAGACAGCCCTAGCCATGCACATAAAAGCACCATCAGGGTTAGGGTCTCCTGCTCCCAGCAGCAAGTGGAGGAGCCAGCGGTACAGTTACTGCAGGCTTTTGTTAATGTATAGACGGGGACAGACCAGCCTGACGGTGAGGACCAACGTCCAACCGCGCTTCCTACCAGGCCACTGAGGCAGGAGAACTGCAAAGCTTAAGGAGGGTTTGGAAAAACAGCAGCTAAATAGCAGCAGTGATGCTGTGGAGTGGAAAAAAACAAACCAAAAAAAAGGGATTAAACGTCCTTGACTGGCCTGGCAGCTTCTGTTTAGCATTAAACATATTGTTAGTGGTTTGGCTGGTCTGCATGAGCAGGGCGGGAGGGTGTGTGTGTGTGTGTGTGTGTGTGTGTGACCACAAGAACGTGGCCCTGTGGAAGGCAGTTAAGGGAGCTGTAAATCTGGAGGAAGAAGGAGAAGGCAGGAGGCCAACCCAGGAGCACAGGCCTACTGGGGGGAGGCGTGCACGTTTACCACTCGCTTGCCGCTCCGACTGTGTGCTGCAATCTGCTGATATTCTTCTATTTTGGACTGGTCGATGTCAGCCTTCAGCTCCCAAGTCGAGTCTTCGTAAGGCAGGCTGCACCACTTCACCAGATATAAGGTCACCATCTGCACACACAACAGCAGGGTGGGCTCGGTTAGCGCGGGCGTGCGCGCGCCCGAGCGAAAACCAGAGCTGGATCAAAGCACCTCTCCGTTCTCATCTGTGCTCTCCGACATGTCCAGAACCCGGTCCACCTCCACGTAATCCGGGTTAAAGGGCTCGTCATCCATCTGGAGACAACAGAAAGGCATCTGCTCACTTCCAAATGCCTATTACAACAAATCACACACACACACACACACACACCTCAGTGATGAAGCTATTGAGCTGCTGCTTGGCCTTAAACCTCTTGACTTTCTGGTGGATCCGCTTGTCTTTTTCCAGCTCCTCCAGATCAGCCCAGCGACAGTGGAGATAAGAGCTGAGACGCAAGAACAAACAGTCGGTTGTAGGAAGCACACCAGTGAAAAGCCAGAGCCGGGCTTACTCTCTAGAGGTGGGCAAACTGAGGCCCGGGGGGCCACATGTGGCCCGATGAACTATCTAATCCGGCCCATAGAGCCTCCACAATCATTTCTCCAAAAGCTAAATGAAGAGGGTCGTCAGCTTGGTTGGTTAGAAAAAGGTCCAGACCCCCCCTTCAGCTAGCATGCTAACATGTCCTCTCAAGAAGGTGGGGCCAAACATCATCTGGAGCTTCATCATCCATCTCTAGTTGGACCGGTTTACAGGCTCTTCACAATATTTTCTCTGTAAGTTGCCCATCAATTAACCTCTGATCCTCATGTGGGGGGTTAGCTTCCTGCACCACCTGGCCGGCCCCTTCATCAAGATCTAAGACCCCATGTGGCCCTTCAGGCTAAATATTTACCCACCCCTGGTCTAAGATCTGATTTATAGACAGTGGGAGGTGTTGGTGGAACAATTTCATGCACTTTCTGGGCACTGCTGACACTTTGGGATGTCCGTGATGCTAGGAGCTGCAGAGTTTACCGGGCCAAAGAGTTACAGTCAAACAAATGAAATGCTACCAGGATGAACGAGTGCCACAGGGAGGAATGATGCAACAGGAGCCCCGGTAACGCTGTCAATGCAAGAGTAACTGGAAAAGTCTGGTGTGAGCTCGGCTGCAGAGAGAGAAGCCAGCGGCCTGAGAAAGAGCGGCTACTCACAAGCCCTTAAACTTGACGTAGAACTCCTCCGCTTCAACCTCGTCCCCAGACTCCAGCTGGAAAGAAGGAAAGAATGTTATCACCGCAGAAGAGGAACCTGCACAGTTAAGAGCAGCTTCAGAGGAGCCCAATAAACAAAGGACGGCCAGGCTGCGAGAGTCAGAGCGAAGAAAAAAATAAATAATCGTCGACTTTCAGGAAAAAAGAGTCAACAGAACACTTAAATAAAAGCTCTTTCAACAGCAGCCGTCCGCTTCCATTCACCATTTCTAATCCAGCAGATTCAACAGCCTCTCATGCTTCTGCTACTGTAATGCCATGAATCATCAATCACACACACACACACACACACACCCCGAGGAAATGCTAACTTGCCGTCTGGCGTAGCTAACATTGTGGTTTTGGCACTAGGCCAAGCCTGAGGTCAACTCTGAACTGTGTGTGTGTGTGTGTACCAGTGGCAGCTGGTGAGCTGGCGTTAGTGACCAGGCGCGTGCACGTGTTGGCATAGGGAGGAGTTTTCTCTGGTTAAAACAGTGCTGCAGGGGAACGCTAGCAGACGCAGGCAGCCACTAGCCTGTGCAGCCACTAGCCTGTGCAGCCACTAGCCTGTGCAGCCACTAGCCTGTGCAGCCACTAGCCTGTGCAGCTCACCTTTTTCTTGCTCGTACGGAGGCCCATGATCTTCTCCACCACTGGCCCCTCAGCTTCGTGCACGTCCTGAAAACAGAACATTTGACAGGTCTGACACTCGGAGCCAAACCAGAGTTTCCCCTGAATGAGAAGGTTGAGCAGCTAGAAGGTCTCAGCTCCTCCAGGACACACCTGCAGCTGCGATGAAGACGACGGGGACTTGGGGGCTGAGGAGTCGTCGCCGCTGTCGTCCTCTTCTGAGATGCGGAACTCCAGATCCTCGGTGTAGCGCTTCCTCTTCACCTGGCGGCTGGAGCGACGCTTCTGTGGTGAAGCCACAGACAAGTGTGAGTGTGTTTCCAGGAAAGCTCCTCAGGCAGGAACCACTGGCCTGCCTCAGAAGGTCCAAATGTCCTTGTTCAAAGCCTGATTACTACTACTCTGACAGCCATTTAACCAAATACCTGCTCAGTCCTGAAGGTGAAACTGTTAATGGGTGAAATATTAACTGGAGATACTCAAACTCGTGCAGTTAAGAAATGCAGTGCTGTGGACAGAAATCCAGTGGAACAGACGACGCTGCGAGTTTGAAACCAACAAACAGGAGGACCTTTTCGGGAAGGCACAGCTCTCCCAGAGTTTAGACTTACCGTAATTTCCGGAGTAGAAGCCCCTACTTTTTTCCCCAGGCACTGAACCCTGCGGCTTATATAGCTGTGCGGCTTATTTATGTTTCTTTTTTTTTTTTCTCGCTCACGAGCTTCATGCAGCCAAAACACATCAGACCAATTAAATCACAGAAGAGGTCACAGTGGGCCAATCAAACGCACTCCAGGACCGATCCCACTGAAGCGTTTGCAGTCTGCAAAACATCTCCGAAGCCTACGCGTTTGTGGAATTTTACTGCTACGTATTTAATAAGAAGTTTAAAAAAATTCTGCGTAACGTCTGTGTAAATCGGTAGCGGCGTCAAGATTTTTATGGTGGGCGGGCTTCGAGAAAACTAGCGGCTCCGCCCACGGCAGGGCTGGAGGCTCCGCCCACGGCAGGGCTGGGGCCTCGGTCGACTATTTTGGACGGCCGGACGGAGCACGCCGCAACCATCTAGCACAAGGCATCGCGTCTGGCACAGGAATTTGGGTGCGAAGAAAAAATAAAACATACAGGAATTTATCAAAATAAAAGCTCCCGTATTTAGAGCGATGGTTTTTTTACGTTATTGTGAATGTGTGAATCATCTTTTCTTACATTATTCCATGTGTGAATCATCTTTTCTTACGTTATTCCATGTGTGAATCATCTTTTCTTACATTATTCCATGTGTGAATCATCTTTTTCTTGGGCCGTTTTAACATCACAAGTTAACTTATTGTTTGCAGCAGATCTACGAATATATTAAATAACGTAAATAACCAGAATTTACAAAAACTAATCGCTCTATTACACAGTTTAGGAAACATTAACAGAATTCCCCATGGTAGAGTCACCAAGATCTGAAGAAAGGGCAAATTTTGCTCCTCTAGGAACAAAGAGCGTCTTCTTCTGTGGCTCCTTTAAAAACTACAAAGCGGTGATCTCTCGCGCTCGTACGTGATTTCGTTTTCAGCGTCCTGTTGACAAAGATCGCTCTAAAAACGGGAGCTTTTATTTTGACAATTTCCCGGATGTTTTATTTTCTCTTCGCCCCCGACTTCCTGTCCCCACGCGCTGGATGGTGCGAGTTTGTTGCAGCGTTCTCCGTCTGTCCAGACGCATCCGGTGGAAACGCCCGGAGGGCAGAAATCAGGCCGGACGGACGGGGACGCACCTCCTCTGGTGGAAACCCGGGGTTAGTGGTTACCTACCCTAATTGCGGCTTATATTTAGGTGCGCTTTATACACCGGAAAATACGGTATGCTCATTTAGTGTGAAAAGCGGAGCATGGATGCGTCTGGAGCAGCAGCCAGGAGTTTTCTACCACCAGTCTGGCAGTTGTGCACGTCTCGGACTGTTCCCAGGCTTTAGACGCGAGTGCGGATGTGGAAAGTTCACAGTTCATCTGGCTGCATCCATCAACAACCACGGGGGAGCGCGCTCCTGCCACCAGCTCGGCCTCCACGTCAGACACACCATGAGCGCTGGCTTCCGTCTCATCCTCACACACATTCATCTGTGCCTCCAGAACTTTGGAAGCTCGTTAAAACACAGATTTGATAGCCACGCTCGTGGATTCATGGAGACCTCCAACCTGAAGCAGCAGAACCTGGATCTTCCTCCAACAGGGTACCTGTATGCCATCGTCATCGTCGTCCTCAGGGGGAGACGGCGGTGGAGACTTCACCTCCACGCCATCACCGTCGGATGGTTCCCTCTTCCTCTTGGAGTCCTTCTTAGCAGCACCAAGCCCACCCTCGGTCTCTGGCTTCTTACTGCTGATGGCAGAGGGGAGAAGGGGAACACTTTCAATCTCACGTCGGGGGTGGAAAAGAAAAAAAAAAGAACCATCAGGAAACTTTTGAGATGTAAAGAGGGTGCATCTGTGTGTGGCTTTCCCGGGGCGGTCGCCATCTTTGATTTATCCATTTAGAAATCACGATAGCGCCTCAGGCTCTGGCACACAGGGGGTTAATATGATAAAGGACTGGGAGAAGGAGAGAAAAGATGGAGCGATTCAACGACAGGAGGTGGAGGAGAGCCCCAGAGAGAGAAAAGGGGGAGGGCTGGAAGGCCCCCGGGCTTGCTCTAATCTCTGTATGGAAAATACAGGCTGCTCTAACGGAGAGGAGGAAGAGGACGTCGGAGCTACGCAGCCAATCAGAGGAGAGGAGTGAAGAGGACAGTGGAGCTACACAATCAGGAGGAGAGGAGAAGAGGGACGCGAGCCATGCAGCCAATCAGAGGGAGAGGAGGGAAGAGGACGTCGGAGCTACGTGAGCCAATCAGGAGGAGAGAGGAAGAGGCTATGGAGCCACGAGCCAATCAGAGGAGAGGAGAAGAGGACGCTGAGCTGACTGCAGCCAATCAGAGAGGAGAGGAGGAAGAGGACAGTGGAGCCACGCAGCCAATCAGAGGCAGGAAGAGGGTTGCGGAGCCACGCAGCCAATCAGAGGAGGAAGAGGACAGTGGAGCTACGCAGCCAATCAGAGGAGGAAGAGGACAGTGGAGCTACGCAGCCAATCAGAGGAGGAAGAGGACAGTGGAGCTACGCAGCCAGAGCTGGTCATCCTTCCTCTCAGACGTATAACAACAGAGTCTAAAAAGATAAGACTTCAGCCAAGATCAGGCTACAAAAACCCCCTTAAAGACAGTGCATATCGCCCCCTAGTGTTGAGGAGGAGGACATACTTTTAGATCGTCTTCGTCCTATGTAAACTGGGACAAGCAACAAATTCAATTCAATCCAGTTTATTTCTATAGTTTACAACAAAACTTGTCTCTAGGTGCTTTACAGAGGCAGAAACCCAGAGCCGGAACCCCCAGGTAAGCACAGTGGCAGGAACAACTCCCTTTTAACAGGAAGAAACATTGAGCAGGACCAGGCTGACAAGGAGGAGCCATCCTGCTGAAAGCCGGCTGGGTAAAGGAGGAGAAGAAGAGGGAGACAGGACAGAGAGTAAAAGAGAGATACAATCATAGAAATACAAACGACGCCAGTCGAATGCTGAGCCTAGCTGGACTAGGCCGTGCATGTCAAGGTAGCAAATGAGGGGGAGGCTAAAGCTAACATTAGAATAATCCACAAAAACCAGAAGGACTTTAACAGACCAGGCCAGGTCGCCTCTGGGGCGGTTAGAACCGCTGGTTACGTCAGCACCAAAGCCCCTTTCACACCAACAGGTGTGTGTGGACACGGCTTACGCAGCCGTGGGTAAACCTGCTAATAAAAGGCGATTGAGTCCATTCCCACAGCCAAGAGAGCGGGAAGGTTTCTCCAGAAATGCGCAGGAAATGACGGCAGTAAACATGGGAGAGCTGCAGGCGGCAGCTACACAGCGCAGAGCATACAAACCCAGCGCAGAGTCAACAACCAGGCGGCCCAACTGTTCTGGCTGCGGTGGCCGATTAGCGTGGCGTGCTGGCGATGACATCATCCGCCACCGCCGGAAAGGGGTCGCAAATTCCCACGCAGGGCCACGGGAGCGGGGAGTGAGTGCGGAGTCTGCTCATTTACACCGAGGAAACAATCCCGGATGTGAGCCAGCGTCAGCGGCCTTCTTGGCCGGGTTTCTGCTGCACCGACAGTGGCAGAAACCTGGCGCCATGGAAACATAACCAGCTTGACCTCCACCATTTGATTTTATCCAAAGCAGAAGGGGCCGATGGCAGGCGAAGCAGGCGCTACAGCGCCATCGACAAACTGCAGCCTCCGCCTGCACGCTGTGCTCTAACGGACCGGTTGCCTGCTTCTCTCTCTCCCTCCCTCCCTCCCTCCCTCCGCTTATGTCACTCAGCTTCCCTCTCGCTCGCTCCCTCTCTCTCCACATCTCGCCCCCTCTCCGTCCCTGGGGCCCTTCTCCTTTCATCCTCACGCCAAGAGCAATCACTATCTCCGTGGAAACGGGCAGTCATGTGACCTGCACCTGTTCCTCTGGCTGGTCGCCACACGCTGGAGCCATCTGGCCCCATACACACACACACACACACACACACACACACACACACACACACACACAGCTCCCCTCTCTTCACGGACTGGCGTCTCTTTCTCGGCTCCTCCATCACTTCTCTCCACACGGTCCGCCTCTCCAGAACGCCTCTCCTGCCTCCCGTCGTTCCTGCCTGTCCTACCCGACCGCTCGCTCAAACACGCCAATCTAAACACTAAAATAACCACACGGGAGATCTGACATGGCAAATTTAACACTGACACTTAGCATCCTGCGTTAGCTCGCCATCAAAGGTGAGCTAAGGCAGGATTCGGGGCTGATTCTACTGTCAGAGTTGTGCACCAATCACAACGCATCCAGGTGCGCACTTGGGCTCCGCCCCCTGGCTCCATTCATACGTGCAGCAAACGTGCAGACTGGCAGGTGGAGGATGAAGGTCAGGAAATGCAGGCGTGCGGTTCAACGTCACGTGGAAGATAAAAGCCAGGCAGGTATAAAAAAAAAAGGTGCGTCACACAAACTGCTCCCCCCAACAACAAAAAGAGCGGCCTGCACAGCGCACACACACGTGCACACACACCCCTGCAGACAGGCGAGTTACCTGCCTGTGTGTGTGACCTGTTTGTACAGCAAACATTATCTTACTCGTAACACACACATGCGTGCGTGCACGCACACACACACACACACACTGAGGGAAGGGTGTGGCAGCAGAGAGCAGGGTTATTTATAGATGTGGTGGACAAACACAGGCAGCACGGGATGTAAGAAGAGGCAAGGTCAAAGGAGACGAGCCGGCTGACTGGACCCGCACCGCTCCGGTTACCTGGTGGAACCGACCCGCAACTGCTCAGGACTCTCAGCTGGGACATCACAAAGTGTTTTCAGTGACCATACAAGCACACGCACGCCAGCAAAGAGGCGTTCCTGGGCACGTTCTTAGCATTGTCATGTAGGGCTGCAGCAATCCATTATTTCAGTCATCCAGTATTCTATCGACTATTCTGGCGAGTAATCGGATAAGAAGTACACTAACTTTATCACTAACTTTACTGAAAAGCCTCCATAACATCCTAGAACATGTTCAAAATAATATCAAACTTAGATACGGTGTTAATTAACTGACTTTTACAATTTAACTAACTGAAGTCTAACTAAATATAGCACCTTATTTTCCGTGGGTTATCATTATAATATAATTATCTTAAGCAAAAACTTAGCTAGCAGATTAGCCGCCACATAGATTAAAGTAGCGAATCAGCCTTTCCACAGAGCTGTAAACAAAGTGTGTTAGCTAGCAGATTCTCTCAGTCATGGCTCACACTGAGTTCTGTTAATTGCTGCTAAT
This sequence comes from Pao palembangensis, assembly GCA_015343265.1. Classification (NCBI taxonomy): domain Eukaryota; kingdom Metazoa; phylum Chordata; class Actinopteri; order Tetraodontiformes; family Tetraodontidae; genus Pao; species Pao palembangensis. The sequence continues at coordinate 12,871,300 of CM027093.1, read as the reverse complement.
TATCGTTAGCTTAGCTTGCTGTTTCCGGTCCTCTCTGCGGACTTTTAGCAGAGACCGGATGTTTCCTTTGGAGGTGGAGCAGCAGCAGCGTTGTGCTATTATGCTAAGCTAACTGCGTCTTCCAGTAGACACGTTGCTCTACGTTCTCTTTTCAATGTTAAATTCTTTCAATCTGCACCTCACATCACGTCAGAGACGTATCAGCAGCTGGAGCGGCAACAGAAAAGATCCGTGCTAAACAGTGAGAAGCGGAGCGAATTTAAACAAAGCTTTGACACAATTTATATCAAAATTACTCGAATCAGCTCTATTATCATGCGGCACACAGCAATCAAAAGACTCCTCAAAATGCAAAAAAAACAAAAACCCTTCTTTCCTTAATATGATAAGCAGTATAATTGAACATGCACATGAAGCCTAAACCAGTCAAAATGAACTGGCAGCAGCCCAGTTATCCACACTGAAGGGTTTGTCCTGGGAACTCCTGCCTGGGCCTAAACGACTCTCACCACTGGAAATTTACAGAAGAGCGAGACAGATGCAGGGATAAAAAAAAAACGACAAAAGCAGGCTCGCACCGGCCGCGAACACCTCAAGCCCCACTGAGGCAAAATTCATAAATGTCTAACACAACAAAACAGGCCTGCACAAGCGTGAACACTGGATGAGCCCGCATGTGCAGGGCCTGCAGACGGACGGGAACAAACCCAAAACAGCGGCCATGTCTCAGAGTTCACCTGAAAGGACGAGGCAAGGAGGGACGCCTGGTGGAGAAGAGGACAGCAAGGAGATGCTGCAGGGGGAAGAGCTCTGACTGGAGGGCAAGTGAAGGAATAAAAACAACATCCACCATTTTAGAGGAGCCGTGAATGACCGGCAGCCATTATTATGCTAAATTAACCTGGGAGCTCCAGGCTGCCACTCAAGATGGAGGAACGCCTGCAAACAGATAAGGGCGAGTTTACCAACACACACACACACACACACACTCTCTCTGGACGCTCCCACCCCCACGTTTCCTCTGCTCCATCACACAGAGCTGTTGCTGCTGAGCGGGTCAGTAGCTCGGCCATTATTCCACACCGGTTTCTGCCAGAAAACTCACCAGTCAACCCCCGACCCAACCCCCACCGTGCACGCTCCCCCCCCTCCCCTGACAAACACGTGCACCTCCCCCACCGCTGACCCCTGCCTGCTGGTCTAGACCTCCCTCTTCCCTGGGATAAAAAGGGAAAGAGGAAAATAGAGAGGTGGGGCTAGATGACAGAGAGGGAGATGGAGAGAGAGAGAGCGGGGAGGGGGCGGTGGAGCCCATTGGGACAAATTCCTCAGTCTGATCAAGTTTCCACCTTCAGAAGCACCTCTGTCCGGCTCCCAGCACCAACACGCTCGCCGCTACACCTACACACACAGCACAACCAGCTACAACACCGCCAGGCGCCAATCTGCGCCATTCGCCGACGTCGGTAATAACGCAGGGAGGAAGGAACCAAAGGCCCGTCCTCTAAACTTGTTCTGTTGATCACCGGTGTTGCTCCGCCCAAACTGCAACACTGTCTCTGATTGGGCGGCTCAAGCTAGCGTATGACTGCTAAGCTAACTGCATAGCATGCTGGCTCCAGCAAAAATGGCCAGCGCAACATTATCAGGGAAACAAAACTCAACCATGTGATCTTGAGTGACTGTCTACACTGGACAATCATGTTTTTGAGTTATGAGGATTAAAAAGGACGACTGGTAAGAAGTCTTTTCTGATGGCTACTTTGTTTTTCTGCCGTAGCAGACTTGTTTTTCCGTACACGACTCGCATTGTTTCATATAATCTGACCACAAACAATAAACGTCTGACTAAACAGGTAAAAGTTTATAATTTCTCTCCGTCGGCACCAGCTTATAAAGTCCAGGGTGGTTGCGGTTGCCTGCTAACGATGATGTAGAGCAGAGGTGGGCAAACTGAGGCCCGGGGGCCACGTGTGGCCCGATGAGCTATTTAATCCGGCCCGCAGAGCCTTCACAATCATTTCTCCAGAAGCCAGATTAGAGCAGGAAACAGAAAAGAAACTCTGTGCTCTTCTTACCTGCTTTTCTTGGGAGTCTTGGCCTTGGGGGTGGAACTCTTTGTCTTCTTTTCCTTGGCCTCTTTGGGGGTTTTAGGTGTTTTGGGTGTCTTTGGGGTCTTGGGCTCTTTAGGCTCCTTACCCTCCACCTTCTCCTTTGGTTTTTTTTTCCGCTTTTTCTTCTCCTCTGCTGGCGGTAAGCGTCCCTCTACAATTTCTGTGCCGGTCAGCTGCTTGCTCGCATCACTTCCTGTCCCCGGAAATTCCAGCTTGTCGTCCTGTCCACCTGCCGTCGTTTCCATTTCTTCCTCCTGCGAGGCTGCTGCTTTTGCCTTCTTCTTCCTCTTCTTTTTTGGCTTGGAGTCCTGCGTGCTGACCTGCTCTGTGCTCATCAGCTGGCCAGTAGGAGGCGGCCGCTCAGGGGTCGTCATGGAGGCATCACCTGACGAGTCGGTGGGGGAATGCTGTGGAAGAGCAAAGCCAGTTTAATCTTTAAAGCATTTTGCGTGAAAGCAAACAAAAGCAATTCCAAAAACATAGCAAAGGAGGCGGGATTGATGAGCCCGTCGACTGCTTACAGGACGTTTCTAACGGTTCCCTTCAGAATAACGTTGCCTCTTTTTCAAGCTATCACAGCAAAGTCTCTTGATTTTGATCGTCATGATTCTAGCTTTCACTCGTTTCACCATGATTTGATCCGTTTGAAGGAAGACAAATTAGCCAGACTGTGCTTTGATGGAAGTGCTGCCTGTGACAGAGGCTACGCCACCAAACGCACCCGTGAAAGCAGTCGCTACGCTAAGCTAGCCAAGTGAGCTAAGCTAGCACACTGCTTTTCTTCCCCCAATTACCCACATCAGGAGCAAGAAAATGCTGTTTTTCGTAAAGTAGCTGACTGTTAATTGGAAAGTTGGTTGACTCCAAGAGGGGGGAGGAGTTGGGTGTCAGGAAAAGGCCCAAATTTCCCTCAAACTCAAACGTTTCGGCCTCTAAACGTCTGCTGCCAATCAGCTTTCCGACATTTCCATGGGAGCAGTGGTGGAATATACGCAGGCATTCATGCACGCGCCGAGTCTCTCGGTCAGGCGCGACTTCCTGTTTCCTCCTCCAGCAGCCGTCTGAATTCCGTAAACAAACCGGCCGACGACCCCCGCCCCACACCAGAGTTCTAAACCTCTTCCTTTCCCCTTCAAGTCCTCTTTCTGCTCCAAAGTTAGCTTCCAGTGACAGGCAACTGGTTAGCAGCTGTTGGGAGCCTCTCCAGCTGCCTCCCCCCCACCACCCCCCACCCGCCTCCTCCATCCCTCCCTCATTCTCTCTCCAGCTGCTCAGGGTCCCAGTAGCAGATGGGAAAATCAGGCATCATGACACGAATAAATTATCTCCATACTTCAAAAAGGCGCGCTGAGGAAGTGTGTGTGTGTGTGTGTGTGTGAGATACCCCAGCAGGAGTGTGACAGTGTGTGCATGTGTGTGTGCATCAGCAGGTTTGCAGCAAAACGCCGCGGCAGCAGCAGGCAAATTTGAGGCCGCGTGGCTGCTGGTGGAGGAAGAGAGGGTTCTTTGTGCTTCACCTCCATCAGAATGCTAATACGTTTACGCTAAAGCGCTGCAAGGTCACACACACATCACGCAAACACCTGCTGACACACACGTAAACTGAGCCATTTAGACACTAACAGCGGAAGAGAGAGAGAGAGAGAGAGAGAGAGAGAGATCTGCAGTGTCAAGAGATAAATCTGTCCTCCTGCCAAGCTACCCAGATAATCAATCACACACATGACAATGGAAACACACACACACACACACACGAGGCACTGGGACTGAAACCCTGCAGAGGCTGGAAAGCAGGGCTGGAGTTTGGCTCCTCAAAATAAAACGAGAGGACTGAAAGAAGGACAGAAAGTTGAGAAATCCCAGATCTGGCCCCCTGCCCTCAGGTGGCCCTCGTCGTTCAGCAGGTTTCTCCAGCACCGGCCAGGTCCATGAGCGGGGTTCCTAAGTGAAGGGATTCCAGGAAGACCCGGATCAGCCTCCACGCTAAACATCACTCCATGCTGCTAGACAACATGCATCCATTCTCGGTGTGAGCGATAAATTAAGCGCCTGCTTTCAAAGAAGCGCTTTGCTGAAGGCTAATTAGCGAATATCTTCCTCCAGTACTGAACGACGGAGGTCTTCGCCGTGAAAGACACAAATTACACATACAAGTTAGAAACCTGGACTCAAATAGCCCTTATTAGCCCGTCTGTAAAGTGGAGGAGGAACATTTGCAGGCACATTTAACAGTATTAAAACAACCACTCAAACTTCTAGTCATGTCACCCGTCAGCCCCCATTTTGGGTGTTTTCCTGGGATTTTTCAGACACCGTAAGAGCTACCAGGCTGAAGGCACACGTCCACGTCCGTCTGGCCAGGCCGCACGTTTCGGTGTTTGTTTTATCAGTGTGCCACCTACGGGGCCGGGGTTCTTGGGGTCTGGGTTTTGCTACCCTTGTGGGGACATTTTTCAGTTTTGGGGGGATTTCTCGGGGCCCGTTTGACCAAGGGCCTCTAAATTTCAGACAGATGACACACTCATCGGGATGCACGTTTGGGTGTATGGCTCGTCTGTGTGCGCCCACAGACAAGTACCCTTCCATAGCATAACATGGCCTTCTCCGAGGCCCTTTTACCCTGATACTTTGGGAAAGAAAAGTCATAGCGCACCATTCCTGAACACGTTTTGATGTGGCTCATGTCGGTGCGATGTAGGAGGAGGAGATAGGTGCCAAACTTTTTGACGGAATAATAAAAGGTAGTAGTAAAAAAAGCCACCCTTTTTGGGAGTTTTTTGGGGACTGATCAGGGCCCGTTTGTCCAAGGGCCTTGAAACTTCACACACACGACCGCACGTTTGGGTGTCTGGGCTGCCAGGACAGTAACCTGTGCTCCTAGGAGGCACACAGGAATATTGGTGGAAGGAGATCAAGATTAAGATTTCCCAACAAGAGTTTTCTGGGAAAAGACTCCGAGAGCAGCTCAGCCGGAGTCGGCGGTTAGAATGAGGAGGGCAGCAGCTCTGTGACAGGCCTCCTAACGCTGGCGGAAGAACAATCCAGTCTGGGCATCAAATTATCCGGAGTGGACGCCATGGAAACGCGACGACGGTCGAGACGGAACCAAAACTGGATGCTCTTCTGGCACAGCAGGACTCCATCACCAGCAGCAGGATCAGCGCCGATCTCCTCCCAAGCAGCAAACAGGAACCAAACCAACAACCTCTGTGCACTCATAGTCCAAGTGGTGAGTCCGCGCAAACTCAGTCTATGACAAACAGCAATGATCTAGAGCCAGAAGAGGAAAGAACGCTGATTTAATACCGCCATCGCTCCCTCTTCCATCCTTCAACTCTTCCTGCACAGAGCTGCAGCCTAACCATCTTCTTCAGACGATGTTATCCCTCTCCTCTCTTTGGTAGCGCTAATGAAGAACGCTATCGTTAGCCGCTTCGGTTGGTGTGTTCAAACGCTGAGCCTGGACAAACGACGGCCCGTGTTGGGGTGGAGGGGGTTTGGGAAGCGCCGTCAGTGCTTCCCAAACGCTACGCTCAGCTGTCCTGTCCAGCAACATCAGGAAAGACCAGCGAGCGCTGAAGGACGGCCTGGCCTGGCTGGCTGGCTGGCGTAGCAGCTCCCTGTTTGGGGGAAGGGCGATACGGGCATGTTGTATGTCAGGCACCCAACTGTGTGTGTGTGTGTGTGTGTGTGTGATGTATAATAAAGGTCAGAGCACAGCACTCTGCCACAGCTCTGACCTTGAGCTGCTGACGAAGGCACGTCTGTGTGTATGCGTGTGTAATAACCATGCTTAGTGAACAGATGGAGCTTAGAGTAGCAGACATACAGTCATCATGACTGACTGACCAGCTCAGAGTGTGTGTGTGCGTCTGTCTACCACAGAGGTGGGCAAACTGAGGCCCGGGGGCCACATGTGGCCCACTGAACTATTCAGTCAGGCCCTCAGAGCCTTCACAATCATTCCTCCAAAAGCCCAACTAAGAGGGTTGTCAGCTTGATTGGTTAGAAAAAGGTCCAGACCCCCCCTTCAGCTAGCATGCTAACATGTCCTCTCAAGAAGGTGGGGCCAAACATCATTTGGAGCTTCATCATCCATCTCTGGTTGACCAGTTTACAGGCTCTTCTAACTATCTCCTCAGTCAATAGTCCATCAAGCAGGATTTTTAGCTAGCCTCCGACCCAGTGTGGCCCTTCAGGCTAAATAACTGCCCCCCCCCCCCGCTCCTAGACTGTCCTATTTCTGCTGGTGCTTTTTTAAGACGTTGCTTTTTGCACGCGAGTTGTGCTGAAAGTCTGGACCAGGACGGCTCACAAACAGGCCTCTCCAGTCACATCTAGGTCAGGACGCGATAAATGAAGTGTGATGGCTGAAATGTCAACCACAAACTGCAACGTTAGCGTGGAGGTGGAGCAAAGGAGGGAAGTAAGGGGAGAGGGAGTGAATGACAACGGGAAGGGGGCCGTCCCTGAGTGTGTGTGGGTGTGTGTGCAACCATAGGGCTGCTTGTGTGCGAGTGGGTCAGTGGAGAAAGGCTAGCTCTGAGCAACAAAACAAGCTAATGGAAGCAGAGATCATGTGATGCAGCATCATGAAGGCCCCGCCTTCCGTCTCCCCCGCTAGAGTCAACTTCAAACCCTGCGTCATTGCTCTCCCACCCCCCAGGACCTCAGCCCCTCTTCCAGCTCCATGTCTGCACAACAACAGAGGGATGACACCCATGTGGGGGGGGAGCGGAAAGAGAGGAGACAGGGAGGAGGGGGACAGGAAGGGAGGTTTCCTCTGCTGAGGGGGAGGGGGAGGCTGGTGGCGCCAATGTGTTTTGTGCGTGTGTGGAGTACACGTCTCAGGATATGCAGTGCACAGGAAACCAACAGCTTCAAGCGCTCCCCCCCACACACACACACACACACACACACACACACACACACACACACACACACACACACACACACACACGAAGCAAAACAACATTATGAACACACAAACAAACCGCTCTCAAATGTCACACACACACACACACAAACTTACTTCCCTTACACACCAAACACACACAACCCCCAATCTAAACATTCGCATTACACCCGTCCACACACACACCCCCTCCCCCTCCCCCGAGCGTCAACATCAAAGCGTGTGTGTGACGGAAGCTCACCTGCGTGTGAGGCACTTTCTGTGGGGTGACAGGGGGCGAGGACAGAGGGCGGGAGGCGGGGCCTGGAGGAGCCCACGGGTGGGCAGCCTGGCTGGGGGCCGGCGGCGTACCCTGCAGGTGCTGCAGGTGAGCGGGCAGGTGTGTCTGGGTGGGCGGGGCTAAGCCCTGGGCTCCGTGCTGGCTGAGCGGCGGAGCCTGGAAGCCCAGGGGCTGCAGGCTGCGGGGGCCCTGCTGCTGCTGCTGCTGCTGGGCCTGGAGCAGATGCTGGTCCCCCCCCTGGTTGACTGCAGCTTCGTGGGGCCCTGCGGACAGACAAACGCAGGATTTTCCCAACACTTTCAAAACAAGAGGCGCAGCCGAGTGGGAGCATCACCAGAAGCTCTGGTGGGCCCAGTGGGGCTGGTCTGGTCTACCTGGCTGCTGCTGCTGAGGTCGGGCTGGTCCCAGTTGTGGACTGCGCTGAGCTCCCATGGCAGGATACAGCTGCCCCATGCTGGGGGGCATGCTGTGCGGCTGCTGGTGCGGCGGGTGTGGGCCAGCGTGGGAGCTCTGTGGAGTTCTCTGCGCGTGGGCCATAGCGCTGGGGGGAGACTGCAAAGCTGCGTAGCCTCCCACCTCCGGGGCCCCGGCCAGGCCTGCGCTTGGGGGCCTGCCCTGCTGGGGGGCAGGAGGGGGGGGAGGAGGAGGTGTCGGGGTTCCCAAAACCCGCATGGGAGACATGGATGAGGGGGAGGGGTAAGATACCTGAGTAGCGGGGGCTAGGTGGGGCTGAGGCTGGCTCTGAGGCTGGGGGATACTCTGGGGGTGGTTGAGGGGGTGCATAGGTTGGCCCTGTTGCCCTGCTGGCTGTTGCATGGGGGCAGGATGCGCTTGGTGCGCTGCTGCTGGAGGGTATCGCTGACTCTGCTGGCCCGCCGCTGCACCTGATCCCTGGTTAAATCTTTGGCCAAGCTGTCCTGGACCCAGAGCCTGGCCAGGGTTCACATTAGCGCCCTGGCCCATCCCGGGCCCCATAGCTCCGTACTGGGCCTGATAAGCAGGGTACTGGCCACCACCAAAGGCCCCCATGCCTTGTTGGTGCTGGTGGGGGTGGGAGGGCTGCCGGGAGGGAGAGTGTGGGTATCTGGGTGCGTGGGCCATGTTAGCATAGCCTTGTGGTTGTCTAATCTGGGTTCCTCCCAGTCCCACGTGGCCCAGGTAGTGAGAGGGCTCCTGAGCAGGGGTGTGTGCCATGCTCTGAGGAGGGTAGTGTTGGCTCATGCGCGTGGGGTTGCCGGCTGCTGCCTGGCCTTGCAGGCCCCCGTAGTTGCCCGGAGACATCTGGTAAGCCGACATCTGGTTGGGGCCGGCCCCTGGCTGCGCGGGGGGCTGCTGGTACGCTGCGCGGCTCTGCTGCGGCGGGCCCCAGACTCCGCCTGCGCCTGCTCCTCCCCCTGCATCACCCGGGTAGCCGTGGTGGGTGCCAGAGTTGGGTGGGTTGCTGCTGTGGTAGTGGGAGGCCATGCCGTTCATGTTGACGCTCGGGGGCCCCTGACTGGGCCCGTTTTGGCCCATCAGTCGCCCCGCGGGTCCACCGGGCTGCTCGTAACCAGCGTACGGACCGTGGTCGTACATCTGTCCCAGCTTAGGCTGCCCTGCGCCAGGCCCAGCACTGTGCATCAGCCCCTGGTGGTAACCGTGGCTCCCTTGATGCTCGTGGGTTAGCGAGGGATTAGCCTGCTGGCCTAGAGCGTTGGGCTGAGCAGGAGAGGCCTGCTGAGGAAAGCAGTCTCCTAAACCGTCTAATCCGTCCGAGAACAAGCCCGTGTCGTCCCCGAACAGGCTCAGCATCCCAGGGTCTGCCATGGCGGAGCACAGGGCCCAAAGGTGTCGGCGACTGGATGAAGCGTGGCGTTGGGCAGTGAGGAGCTAATTAGCCAGCTGCTAATTTGAAGCTTGCTAGTCCATGGTCCTCATCGCCTTTCCTGAAGAGACAGAGAGACAAAGACGCACATTAGCTACATGCAGAAACTGCTAACGTGTCGACGTGCGCTTGGAATCATTAGCTGAGCTAACAGTCTGCTAATTCATCACACGCACGCCTGGAATTAGCACAGACGGAAGATGGCAAATCATCTTACAACCAGGCTAACGTGTGATTAATGAGGCTTTGCTTCAAAACAAACAAGTTCATATAGGAAGTGGCTGAAATCCACCTGTTTCAATGTTACGATGCAGAAATTCCCAACAAAGTGGCTCAACAACGGAACTTCTGACGTTGGAACAGGCTAGCCCTGCTAAGCCAGGGAAGTATAAACAGCACTTTAGTGCGATTTACACAACAAAATATGAAATAGCCATAAAGCGAGCGCAAGATGCTTCCAATAGAGATGAAATCTACAGCCGAGGAGGCTGAAGCAACCGTGTCTTTACTGGTTTTTAAGTGCTGACAGGACTGTGGTAGAGACGTCATTTCAGCAGCTAATTGGTGATTTGTACAGATCATCTGCTCCCAGTGTGCCCGTTTTGGCAGATATCCTATAACAACTGCATTTACATAGTTGCCGGGTCACAGAAGGTGGACGTACCACAGGAACGTGTCCACCAGCAGTGGGGCTAAAGCTGGGGGCTAAAGCTGGGGGCTAAAGCTGGGGGCTAAAGCTGGGGGCAAGCAGGCAACTTCTGGCCCCATTTGCTCCCCCAGACAGTCGGGCCGGCGGTGGCCCGAATCGGGGCTCAACGGGCGATTATCTGTCTCGCCCTCACCCGTCTCTCTTTTGTTGTTTTTCGGTTAAAAACAACACGCGGGCCAGAGCAGCTGGTTGCTAGCATCAGCCGTCCACCGGACACGCTCATCTGCGAAGGTTGTGCTTGGTCTCGCCGCTGACGACCCCGGCGAAGAGTGTTAATCGTTCCGCTGAAACAACCGCATTTGTTAACCATCGTTCCATTCACGCCAACAACTCAAAAAAAAAAAAACCTATTAGAAATGGCCCCAAACCTCCCCCATCTATGTTTTGCTACCAAACAAAAGAGAGAGAGAACAAAAGGAACAGCAGATGTTGTTTGAACAACAACAGCTGCCATCCAGCCAGTACGCCAGCGCGCTTCCACACACGTCCCGGTCAGTTAGCCACTCGCTCAGGATTCCACCAAGCTCCATTTACACATGCAGCCCCGAATGGGCTGGATCCTTTCTCACATGTGCTGGTGTGAATGGAGGCTAGCGTCCAGCAGTGCCGACATCCCAGTGCACCCGGCAGAAACCCAGTTCGCTTTAAAGGGGCGGGCAGGTAAGGCTCGATGTGGCGAGGCCAAAGGCCGACGGCGGTGAGAGAGAAGTGACACAGGAGGGGTTCACCGGGACTGAGAGTTCAGGGTCAGGTCAATATCTGCAGCTCAGTGTGTAATAACAGTAGCACAATACGGCTAAAGCAGAGGTGGGCAACCTGGGGCCCGGGGGCCACATGTGGCCCGATGACCTATTGAATCCGGCCCGCAGAACCTTCACGATCATTTCTCCAAAGAGGGCTGTCAGCTTGATTGGTTAGAAAAATGTTCAGACCCCCCCTTCAGCTAGCATGCTAACATGTCCTCTCAAGAAGGTGGGGCCAAACATCATCTGGAGCTTCATCATCCATCTCTGGTTGGACCAGTTTACAGGCTCTTCTAGTCTTCTCAGTCAATAGTCCATCAAGCAGGATTTTTAGCTGACCTCTGACCCCCTCAGGCTAAATAATTGCCCTCCCCTAAGCTAAAGCACACACATGCACATTTTTGAGCCGTTTCACGGTTGCAGCCAACCTGTCAAAGGTGTGTGATATGATGGACGAGTGGAGGATGGTTAATGGTGACCAAGCAGGAGTCTGCACCTGCACCTCCGCTAATTCTGCTGTTTGCTTCCGCGTTAGGCCGGAGGGTGGCCGGAGCGAAAAGCAGCTGGCAGCAGTTGAAAGTACAAGTGATCATCCGGCTAAGCGAGCAGAGCCAGGGAGAGGTGAGGACCAGTGTGTGTGTGTGTGTGAGAGACAGGTTTGCCTGCAGGCCCGTGAACGCACCACCATCTTCGGCGCTTCCCGAGGGTTTGGAACACAACTCAAGCATCACTTCTACAGTTGTTACTACACAGCAAGCTGCAGAAGCAGGTAGGGCCACGCTTGCCCAACATCACTTCCTGTTTGCTTCAGTCGCAGAGACGCAACGTTGGCCTTTGGGGTGAAGTGAAAGTCAGCCTGGCAGTGCTAAACGCAGCTGACTTCCTGTCAGCCTGGCCAGAATCACAGCAGGCTCCGCTTCCTGGAAGTGTGGAGCTCTGGCGCTTCCACTTCTCCAGAATAAAAGCATGACTGAGGCGTCTCTTCACGTCCATTTCCAGCTTTCTTGCTTGCGACAGGCGCGCTGGGCCAGCGAGGCCCAGCTGCCGCTGCAGGGAATTAGGTGAACGGTCAGTGTGCTGCTTTAGCCAGCAAATCTCATCAAGGGATGAGGCGTTTAACCGCCAGCAGCCCTGCTCCCCTCCCCCTTCATAACAGCCTAATTGCACATCCAGAGGTGGTGTGGTAGCGTATGCACCAACACGTACCAGGAACCAACCACGTGCACTACAAGCAAAGGACCACTCAGACGCCCTTTCAGCCTCATTAGTATCAGTATCATTATTATGGAGACTTAATAGCATCTGTCGTTATAACAAGATCACTGATGATGTGCTTGGACTGAAACGATTCATTGAATAATTCCAGTAATCTGATCACTATAAAGCTTCGATATAAATTATTTGTGTGGACGCTTCGTTTAAATTCGCTCCGCTGTACTTCTCACTGTGTTTAGCCCGGATCCTCATTTCTGTTGCTGCTCCAGCTGCTGATACGTCACTGAAGATCGATGTGAGGGTGGATTGAAAGAATTTAACATTAAAAAGAAAAGAGATCGTAGAGCCACGTGTCTACTGGAAGATGCAGTTAGCTTAGCATAATAGCACAACGCTGCTGATGCAGCATCTCCAAGGAAACATCCGCTCTCTGCTAAAAGTCCACAGGGAGGACCGGAAACAGCGAGCTAAGCTAACGATAATTAGCAGCAATTAACAGAACTCAGTGTGACTCATGACTGAGAGAATCTGCTAGCTAACACACTTTGTTTACAGCTCTGTGGAAACGCTGAGTCACTACTTTAATCTATGCGGCGGCTAATCTGCTAGCTAGCACGTTCCCCTAACTCGGCTAAGTTTTTGCTTAATTATATAATAATCATCCACGGAAAATAAGGTGCTAAAGTGAGTTTGTTAAAGCCTGAACTTCAGTTAGTTAAATTGTAAAAGTCAGTTTAATTAACGCCGTGTGTGTTTGATATTATTTTGAGAACGTTCAACGGATCTAGAACTTTACGGACGCTTTTCAATAAAGTTAGAGCGATGTTAAAAAAAAAAAAGCATATTTCTAATCTGATTACTCGATTAATCGCCAGAATAATGGATAGAATACTGGATTACTAATATAATCGACTGCTGCAGGCCTAGTCATCACCTGCAGAGGCGTGAAGGTGTGTTTTCTGTCTGTATCCCAGGCAGGAACAATCAAACCAAGATGAAAATTCAGTGGATTCTCGGCACCAGTTTGATTTTCCCCACTGGAACCAGCAGCAGCAGCACATTAAGCTGTTTCTTTCCGTTCATGCACTCATCTGTTGTCATCTTATTCCAGATTACCATCCATTCTCATGAAGCTCCAGAGGCATCGCAGCAGGCCCATCAGACAGTCAAGTTGCTAAACCAAAGCGGCAACTTTCACTTTAAACAAAACAATTAGTGTTTCAAAGAGAGTTTTGACGCCTTTGAACAGTTTTCCTCTTCTTAGCGGCTCAGTCTGAGCTCTGACCTTGATCCCTTTTAATTCTAAACATTCCTTTGTGGAAATAACTCGTGAAAATGAACGGGCTTCATCTTCCGTGATGACGTTAGTTACGTTACTTAAGTCTGTTTCCGCCCGGTCGTCATGGCGCCGCCTCTTCCTGTACCTGTCGTGTCGGCTTAATGGCCCTCTGGCGAGCGGTGGAGTTAATTGGTGGTAGTTTGTACTCACACAACCTGCCAGTCAATGATTTTTCCGTTCGCACGTATCTATTCAAGGTGCACATGTGAGTGAAATACTGGCAGGGTAGACCCCGCCCAGGCGACTTGAAACAGGCTGAACGTGACAGAAAACCCCTCAAGCGTCTCACAGAGTTCTTTGAGGAGGGTCAAAACGATCCAGACTGGTCGAGAAGTGTGTCGTTAAGCCGCAATTACATCACTTCCTTCCCCAGAGACGATCAAAAAGCAGGAATCGCTGCCCTCAAGAGCAAAAGCATATCTCAGAGAGCCGCTGAAACAACCTGCTGAGTGATTCCCAGGCTCGCCCTTCGCTGCTGGAAGCAGCGGAGGAGGCAGCCTCCACTGAATAACAGCGCTCTGTCAAACCACAACCATCAGGGCCAAACCACAGAATAGGCCTGCCAAGTCGCAGCGTCAGAGCCGGCGATATCTCACTGCAGACACAAACCCGACGACTCAGCGCTCCAAATCATCAAACGCTCTCACAGCGCAAGCTACGTGCTAGCGCAGTGTTAACATGGCCCCAAAACGTCCAATCGGGGCTCCAGGGAGCACCGACTGACGTGCCGATCGGGCGTATTAAAGACATACGAGACATTTGAGAGATTTTAAAACACGCCCGTGAACTTTTTGTGTGGTCTAATTTCCTGGGCGGTTGCGGGAATTAGCTCATTCCTGCCAGGCTGCATTAGCTGTGTGAGCGCAGTGCTAGCTAGCTAGCTAGCGCAGGGTGAAGAAAGCGAGTTCGCCAGCAGCAGCAGCAGCAGCTCTCAGCTGAAAGTTGGCAGCCAAAGCGTCTGTAGCCTCCGGGCTTTACGACAGGAAATCTCTGCCATGTCAACAAAACGGGTTTTTTCTTCCTCCCCAGTGGAGACACGGGCAGAGCAAGGCCGCAGAAGAGCGCCCAGCGCTTCCAGCTTAGCTAGACACCTGAAGACAAGAGCGAAGCCCCCCTCAGACCCAGAACACACAGGCAGACGGCCACCCTCCTCCCATTACAAGCAGGATCTAAGCCACCATAATTTATACTCTCTTCCCAAGTGGGAGACAGCGTTCAGACGTTAGCTAGCTGCCTGTGTAATTTTGTTCAAGTGAGGGGAAGCGGGGCTGGGTTTGAGGCAGGGATTTGAGGCCCGGAAGGACGGAAGCGAGGGGGGGAGGCGGCGGCGGCAGTTGGTGGTGGTGGTGGTGATGGTGGGGGTCCAAGAAAGCAAGAGAAGAAAGAAGCAGTGAAGCTACAGAAAATCTGGTTATTTTACACATGGCTGCTTCATTAATGGAGTGTGTGTGTGTGTGTGTGTGTGTTTTGGGGAGGGCTTGGTCAGCAGGAAAGGGCTGTGTTTATCCAATCTGTTCCCTTTACCATGCGGTAGGAAAAACCACTGGCGGACTCCCAGTCAAATCCCAGAGGACATGGAGGCCGGCCCAGAGAGGAGAAGTAGGCCACCGGGGGGGGGGGTGCTCACTGAGCTGGAGAACCTGTTACAGTTCTAACTGCCTGAAAGGGCAGGTGTAGCAGACACGGGGACCCACAGCACACGGGGACCCAGACGGAGCTGCTCAGAGTCACGGCGGCTACGACCTTCAGGGGTCCTTGGAGGGGGCTACACCTACTGGATTTGCCAAAGTAGCGCCAGACTCTGCCCGGTCTCCAGAAGGGAAGGCTGGGCTAAACATTAGCCAGAGCAAAAAAGGCACTTTATGGTCGACTTTTGTGAACATCAAAGACAGCTGACGGGCTGTTCGTAGCGCCAACCAACGGGGCAGACGCTACCACGAGAACGGCCCCGGGGAAAAAACAGCTACTGTGTGGGAAAGCACCTATTTGTAGGAGTGTGTACGCGTGCGCGCATGAGCCCAGTGATACTTTTCTTTTACTACCAACTCGCACAGAAAGGAAGAAAAACTTCCTTCAGGTCTCAGTTGGTTGAGGAGCCTCCAGCCTGGATTCCAACGTTCCCATCAGCCAGCCGCAGCCGTTAGCCGCGGCGTTCCCACGCTAGGGCGCCTGCGGTGCTAGCCCCTCACTGTCCTCCGTCCACCTGTGAGGCAAACACCTCCTCTAATGAAGCGACCCTCTTCAGGGGCCGCTGGAACGCGCTCACACACGCCCCCAGAGTTCAGCGCAGACCTCTGCAGGGTGAACATGCTGAGGCTGTTTCCTTCAGTTCCGTCCAGCTGTCTCTGCCTTACCGGCTGTTGAGTAAACAAGCGAGCAGCACTTAACCTTTCGTCAGGCTGACAAAGAGGAGGAAGAGGAGAAACAGAAGATGAAGACGGGTCAACAGCCGCCACAGATTTTACAAAAGACATTTTGTTCAGTGATGAAGAGGAGCTCAAAGCCACGCTAGGCTAGAGGCAGAGGGGTAGATTTAAAGGTTTGGGTCAGAGGTATACTCGACAGACCATCAGCTCCTGCACACACACACACACACACACACACACAGCCCACACACAAACACTTGAAAGCTTCCATGCCAGCCTCAATTCCGGGCTCCAGAAGGCCCTCGCTGCAGGAGGAGGAGGATGGGGGATGGGAAGGCAAGAGCAGTGAAGGGGAGAGAGAGAGACAGGTGAGAGAGAGAGGGAGAGAAAGATGACACACAGTTCTGAATGTCACCACAGTGCTAAAGACCCCCACTAACCTTTTGGCTAGAAATGAGAACTCCGAGAAGGGGAGGGGAGGAAAGAGGCGGGCAAAGATGGTGGGAGGGAAGGAGGGAGGGAGGGAGATGGAAGAGTAGGGATAGAGAGTAGAAAGAAGAGGAGGGAGTTCATGTATAGCAGGAAGAGGGGGTGGAGGTGGAGCCATAGATGGCAAGATGAAAAGGGCTTCTCATCTCTGCTAACAGGGCTGCTAGCCAACACACAGGATGATGAGAGACAAAATGGCCACCCTCACAACTACCAGGGCCTGACACTCAAGTGTCTGATGGGAGCCCAGCAGCATCAGGTGCTAGGAGGCCAGCCCGGCAACAGACGAGGGCCCGCCTCCAAGGATTTCACGCCGGGCTGGCTTCTACGAGTGATTCAAAACCACGAAAAATGAGTGTGGAGCAGAAAAACGCCACGATTAAAGCCGCTCTGCTAGTCTCCATCAACTACTAGATCTGCGGTCCCAACCCCCGGCTCGTGGGCCGGTACCGGCCCGTGGGTCATTCGGTACCGAATGAATAAATAACATTATTTCCGTTTTGGTTATTATCCGCGTCTGAACGATGCTTAATTTTGAAAAATGACCTGATTCTCTCGATTACATCTCGGTCAGGTGACACGTTAACGCTAAACTTTCACCCACAAGCTAGCAAAATGAGTAAAAAACAGACGTTTTTGGAAAGAATGTGATGTTGTTGGCGCCATGTTACGAGGACGCTGCTAATAAAGTTGCATACAAGTGGATTCACCTGTATTATTATAGTTACAATAAACTCGTTTTTATGCCGGTCATATCATTTTATTTTATTGTATTTATCCGCCACACCTTAAAGGTGAAAATATTGTCTAACAATAAAAATAAAAAAAGGTCCGGGACCGCTGCTTTAAAGTCAATTCTGAATCCGGGATTCAAAAACAGGAAACAACCAACAGGAATGTAGATCAAAGTCATAGGAACAACACAGCAGACGCGTATCCATGGACACGTAGGGACTTATTATTGGGTAAATGAGTCTCCTGTCCGGAATGCTGCAGCCCATCATACTGCTCAAACTGGGTATGTGGAAGAATCAATCTTCCCACTGGTGTGTGTGTGTTGGTCGGGTGCAGTCTGCTAGTACCAGTGGTTACATCTACGGTGCAGGAGCGCTCTGCAGGGTGCCTGCTTGTATTTGCAGTAGGATTTGAACCTTTGCCTAAATACTGCGGCACCCAGACTGAAAAAGCATACGCACACCCTTCAGATCTACGCTTTCTGACACCATTATGAAAACACTGGGTTTTGGGGTGTTGTTTAATCAAACAACACACTGGAAGTTTAAATGTATATTTCTTATTCCAGCAGAAAGATGATGAGATGAATTAGCCCACTGTTAGAAAGCGTGGAGAATGAGGATCAACCACTGGCTGGTAGGCTGGAAAACTTTCTGTGAAATTCCAACTAACTTGCAAAGTTCTGAGCTACGATACACAAAGTGTTCATTGAATTCAGATAGAGCTGCTGAAAAACCACAGAGGCCCAAACCAGACACAGACGTGCAAGAAAAAGTAAATAAAACCCAATAAAATGGCTCCACGTCAAGATTGGATGAATTTCTCAGTTAGGCGCCAGAGAAACAATTCAACAAACCCCTTAGCATTTCGCTTTTAGCTGCAAAAACTTTAACAATTAGCATCATCTGAGGAACGTGTGAAAGACAAACAGATGCTCATGCAACACAGGAGGAGGAAGCGGCTGGCAATGACAATAGTTGGAAGGCCATAAAGTCGAGGTCTGCCTCCTAAAGGATCTGAACTACCAACACTAAACAAGCAGTTTAACTTTAACCACCAGGAAAAGGACAAACAAGAGCCCAGGTAGTGCTGAACATCTGGTGTGTGTGTGTGTGTGTGTGTTTGTGTGTGTGTGGTCGGGGCCTCCTGTCTCTCCCTCAATGGCCCGCTGAACAGGAGTAGCTGCCATCTTGGCTCACAGACAAGTTGCTGATGGGGGTAGCAGCTCCGGGCGTCATGGCAGCCGGGAGGGGGGGGACGCGGAAACTCAGGATCCATCGCTTTTACCAATAACGCGTCACTCTCCGGGGGACAAAAATCAACCCCGACTGAGAGGAGAGACGCACTCTTTCGGGTGCTACGGTGTTTTCCTCCCGTCAAAGCTGTAGGAGAACCGCAGGCTTGGCCATTATGCAAGTTGAGCGATAAGACCACATAATAGGGAAAGGAGGAGCGCACGCAACAGTCCGACTGGAAAGAGGAATATTAAAGAACCAGTCAGAAAAGCCGGTGCGGGGCTACCGGCAGGTGTTCCGATTTTATCCGAGTAACAAGTGTAGCAAAGGCTGCTACCAAAGTTCGGTCACCGGATACAACGACGCAGCACGCAAACAGACTCACAACAAAAGCCCAAAATGCGGAAAAGACGCCAGTTACGCCACTTTGCTTTTTAAAACAGCGGCAAAGTAGGGAAGCGAAAGATGGGTACAATTGATTTTCAAGCCCAAGGGAAGGAAGGAAAGGGGAGAAGAGCGGCGTCGTTCTCACACAATGGGGGAGAGAAGTGGCTAGCAGGTTAGCCGAACTTCTGCGTCCTAGCACTGGGCTAACCTCCAGCGGCTAGCGCGGCTAATTAGCCGATCAGACGTCGTTCGGCGGACCAGCCAATGGCTCGCCAACCGCTGTTATTTGCGGAAAACAGACGCGTTTGTGACAAAAAAAAAGCCCAGCAAACGATAGACCGTGACTCCCTCGTATCTTTAAAACGGACCGTGTCTTTAAAATGTGTGAAAATAGTGCGTAAACACGGTGTATGGACTGGCCTCAGCCCCCCTCACCGCCACCACCACCACTGTCCCCTCAGCCCGTAAAGTAGCGACCACTAAAGACACATTACACCCGCTCGTTTCACTCAAACGGAGGTTGTTGGCTTGAAATCCAGCAGTTATATCAACTTTTGCGGGTGGACGTTTCGGTGGGGCTGATGAAAAGTGCACTTTAGCCCCGTATTCCAAGTGTTCTCCACTGGGAATCTCCCTGAGATCCGCTCATTCAGGCGGCCAGTGACTCACCTCTACGCTCGAGCCACCTCGTGTCTCCTACGAGCCTCAACACAATTAGCTAACTGGGCTAACACCCGCAATTTAAAGATGATCCAAGTGATGTAATAATGACAGAAAAGCCAACAAGTTGTTTGAGAAGCGGGGCCAGCGGTGGGGAGTCTCTCGGTGTGGTGCCGAACATTTGTCTTGGCACTTTTCAACTTAACTGATGGGACTGTTTGTGCGTGTATGTGCGAGGGCGATGCAGCGGGTGGCAAAGCTAAACTTGCTATTGTTAGCATGTCGGCATGGCAGCTAACGTTAACGCACGACCGTCAGTCACTTTCTGTCCAAATGTGAGGATAAAAACGTTCGTAAAAAGCGGCGGCTTCCAACCTTTTCTGCGAGTTCTGCCCGAAAGATTTCAACGGGCTGAGGAGACACGCACACGTCGGATTAACGAGTCCGATTGAAAAAAAAAGTAGAGGAAACTCACCATTAAGAAAGAAGTTGAAATTGTTTTAAATTCTGAATCGGTCGTACGAGAAAAGATCGCATTCTCGCCGACTTCTTCAACGCACATTTACGAAGGCACTTAGAGGGGAAAAAAGGGCATTTGTTAGCTTACCGTACACGCTCGGCCACTTCGGGCTTTTATCAAATCAAGTCCTCGTTAGTATCTCCGCTGGCTTGAAAAAAAAATCCACCGCGGTCCTTGTTTTCGGTTGAAATATAAATAAAGAGAAAAGGGAAAAGTTCAAGTTTTCTTCTCATGGAATATTTGTCCGGCGAGTCTCACATCTGCGACCTCGCGGGCTGCCGTGCGTGGCTCTTCTCTCCTTTGTGTTAATTTCACTCAAATCGAGTTTAATCCGATCGATCCCTCGGCTGGTCGCGCTCCCGAGTCCTCCCCTCCAGACACTCGCTCACCTTCCTCGGCCAGGGGGGGCGCGCTCCCGAGGCCCTCGCTCGGAGATAAACAGGCGGCGTGCGCGATCACTGACCCCGCTGCGCTCTCCGTGCGTGTTCATCAACACACGCGTGAGAGAGAGAGACAACATGGATGTTCCGCTGCGTTTTAATCCAACATTTACATCTGCTGCGTCAGTGGTCAAGTTCGGGAGGATGTTGGAGGAAAAACACGTCCAGAAACGACACCGTGGTGGTGCGCGTTCACCCGCCAGCCTCGGCGAAGCACAATAAAAAGTTGTTACACCTGATTGGTGCCCGATTTTCACCACTTTAAAATGTCTGCATCCACCTCGGTCGCAGGAATCACACAGCCGATGACCTGGAGGACACACGGGCCTGGTGGACTGGTTCTGGAGGGGTAACTGGACTGGTCCTGGGGGGATAACTGGACTGGTTCTGGGGGGATAAGTGGACTGGTTCTGGGGGGATAACTGGACTGGTTCTGAGGGGATAAGTGGACTGGTTCTGGGGGGATAACTGGACTGGTTCTGAGGGGATAAGTGGACTGGTTCTGAGGGGATAAGTGGACTGGTTCTGGGGGGGGTAACTGGACTGGTTCTGGGGGGATGTGTCTTAGAAGTCCTTCTGGTCATGTGACCAGGAGAGCAGCTCCTGTCGTGTAAAAAGGTTCTAATTTCTGGGTTTCCTTTAGGTCCTCAGGTTTGCACACTGGGAGGTCTCTAAATGATGCCTGTGTGAGTGAACGGTGTGTGTGTGTGTGTGTGTGTGTGTGTGTGTGGGCGCGCGCGCGCGTGAAGGGTTTGATGGCGGTCTCTAAATAGAAAAGTTTGTATAAAACTGAAATAACACAATTAGTAGCTTTCTACAAAGAAAAAACAAACAAAAAAACAATCCTAACATTGGCTCGTAGTGGTGTTTCCTCACCAAATGTAAACGCGGCTCGTGTATAGACCAAATGCTGATCGGCTTTTCCCATTTTTTAGAGCAATTATATAATGTCTTCATAATATTTCAAAAAACAAAATGTAATTATGTAAATACAATGAATGTAATTAGTCTTTGGTCAGGATTAATTATTTGCCACCTAAACTGTACAAGAACAGAAAATAAAACACTTTTAAAAGGCTGGTCTTTATGAACTTGATCATAAATGTAGCTGGTGTCCGAACTTGTGTCCACGTGACCTGTCGACTCCGGAGTGAGTGCTCCTGGGAAATGTAGTGCGGTGGCCCGTGCTGCTCTCTGAAGCTGACGTCACAAAGGCGCTGGTCACACGTCCACCTGACCTGCGTGGTTTCCTTCCGCCAGCACTAGTTCGAGTTCAGCAGCGGCAAACGCGCTGATCACCGGAGCAACGTCAGCTGGAGGTTTAGGAAGCGCCATGAAGGTGGAGAAAAAGCGAGCTGAAAACCGGGCAAATGGACTCCAAATCTCTGTTAGCGGCACATTCTGACTTGTACAAGTGTGCTGAGCGACAGAAAGTAGTGCATGATTTTTGTTATTTTTAGAGTTTTGTTAAGTTAGAAGAAAAAAATCTGAAATGAAATGTTGCTGAAATAGCTGCTCCTAAACTCCTTAATCTACAGGCTATAAATGGAAACTGTTGATTATTTCCATTTTTAAAAAGTAGAAAGGTTGGCGGTCACATGACCCACTCTCAGAAATAACATACAAATGCAGGGTTTGTTTTCAAACTGTATTTTTCCATCTCCACACAACCATCAAAATTACATGTTTTAAAGTTTAGAATGTTTTATTATAGTTTATTGTGATAGTATTTTTATTTTTCTTATTTTTTTTTTTTTTTAAGTTTTATTTTTTCCAAAGAACAAACACAGCAAAGAACGTTGAGGAGGAGGAGCAAGAGGGCCACATAGAAGATAGAAAGATCGATCCAGAAGACAGACAGATGCTTCAGGTTTGGCTTAATTCTCCCCCCTCTGAGCCAACACACACACACACACACACACACACACACACACACAAACGTCAGGTTGCTTTTACAAAGAATAAGATCGATAACTGTCTGAATATATCGCGGAATAAAAACCAAAAAGGAAAAAAAACAGCCTGCAGAGCAGATAGTTTACATGAACCGGGTTATATGTACGCGCGGAGTGAGCGAGCGAGCGAGCGAGCGTGGGGGGTGGGGAGGGGTGCACGTCTGAACGGGCCCCTTGACTGGTCTGTACGTGGTGAGCTGGTTAGCGGAGCCACATCTGTGGGCCGAAGGTTCGACTTTAGCAGCATCACACCTGTGAGACGAGGGGCGGAGTTAAGGCAGACAGCCCATCTCAGGTAAACACACCAGTTTGGCATTTCATCAACAGGTTGGGAGCCTCCGCTGTCAGAGGAAGGACGAGTAACAAGCAGCCTAAAATAGCATCATTACATCATCTGTTTACAAGTCAAAGCAAGAAAAAAAGAACACAAACAAACAAAGCATTTGATATACGCCCGTCTGTGGAGTCTGTTCTTCACCAGCAGCTTTAGGGGCCTTTGCATGCGCGCGCACACACACGTGCACACGCACCCCAACCATCACCGAGATCACCTCTGCCAATGAAACGACAGCATCTAAAAAGCAAAGGCCTCTTCCTCAGCCTCTGGTGAAGAAGGAGCTGCTCCACACACACACACACACACACACACACACACACACACACACACACACACACACACACACACACACACACACACACACGTGTGCCAGGCCAGGTAAACACAGCCAACAAAACATCTGCATTTCTAAGCCATTTTCCTCTCATTGTTCATGTGTTGACTTCATAATGGCGCCCGCTGCTCTCAGAGTCCCGCCCCCCCAAAAGGATCCACAGTCACGCTCCAGTCTGGTACTTTATTCTCTCCCCAAAGTAAAACAGCGTTTCCCCCTCAGCACGAGCAGTGTGTAGTGTTTCTTAATACAAATCAAAGGGAGAGAGAGGGGGAGAAGGAACAAAAGAAGGGGGTGAGCACGAAGCCACAGGTTGATGAGCAGGGAACATGGATGGATGCATCGCACGGCTCGGACAGACATGCTGGAATGACCCACATCATCCTGCACACACACACACAAGCGCGGACGTGTCCCAGCATCGTTCTTTTGGAGCGTGCACTGATGTGTGTGTGGACACTACACGCGTGATTCCACAGGCATTCCTCGAAAAACGTGGACACGCTTCTGGAGGAGTGGGAGGGGCCACACAGGAAAGGTCTCCCTAGGAAAACTGGCCGCCTGCGTGTTTGTTAAAAGGTTCAAATCTACCCAGGTAACTGACCAGTGTGTGTGTGTGTGTGTGTGTGTGTGTGTGTGTGTGAGACTGCTGCTTAGGTGTGTGAGTGAAGCTGAGTGTGGCGTCCTTAGGCTGCAGGAAGTCGGGTTGGTTTGCGGGGAGCAGAACCTCAGGTAAGACATGGCAGAAGAACAGGGGGGGGAGGGGCTTGAATGAGAAAATGAAGGAGTGGAGAGAGAGAGAGAGAGAGAGAGAGAGAGAGAGAGAGGTTACCAAACTGTTAGTGGGCCTGGACAGTTCTGTAGAAACATAAAGGGAGGGAGGGATGGAGAGGGCAGGGAGGAGGAGGAGGAGGAGGAGGAGGAGTGGTCTGGGGCTTCAGCAGCAGCCCCCCCCAGCGTGCTGGCCTCCCTGGCTCCCGGACAGCGTGGAGTTGGTGGTGGGATGCTGGGGTCCGATCTTAATACCGTTCGCCTGGATGGCAGAGAAAAGACAAAGAAAGACAAATTAAAAACAAACACATGAGCAAGTTTCCCCGAGCACACAGACGGACACGGGGGGGGGGGGGTCCTTTCACAGCTCCAACCACCTGAAGGTGCTGCTGGGGAGACAAGCTCTCCCATCAGATCCACCTCCGTTCAGATGCCCCCTCCCTCTGAAGCAGCTTCATCCCTCCATCCCTCCCTCTGAAGCAGCTTCATCTCTCCATCCCTCCCTCTGAAGCAGCTTCATCCCTCCCTCTGAAGCAGCTTCATCCCTCCATCCCTCCCTCTGAAGCAGCTTCATCTCTCCATCTCTCCCTCTGAAGCAGCTTCATCCCTCCCTCTGAAGCAGCTTCATCTCTCCCTCTGAAGCAGCTTCATCCCTCCCTCTGAAGCAGCTTCATCTCTCCGTCTGAAGCAGCTTCATCTCTCCGTCTGAAGCAGCTTCATCTCTCCGTTCAGATCCCCCCTCCCTCCTTCCCTCCCTCCCTCCCTCCCACGCTCGCCAGCAGCAGCAGCAGCGCCTCTGGGAAAGTCTGCGCGCCTTTAAATCACATTTATTGAGCTACGGCGGCGTGTGAGTGTTTCCTCAAAGCGGCTGCCAACATTTCTAGCAGGGCTTCCCCTCCTGGCTCCGTCAGCTGATGTGGTTTGGCGGCGGGCGGGCCTGCCCCCCCTCCCGTCTCGTCTCACTGGAACTAATAACAAACCCACTCCCTGGCTGGAGAGCTTCAGCCCCAGTCTGACGGCTGCTTGGCTCCACAGTCTCACACACTCCTCACACACACTCCTCACACACACACACACACGCGCGGTTCTGTTTAGGTTCTACAGCTGCTGCCTGGGCCGGACTGTGACGCGCTCACACCCAGCAGATGGCGGGCCCGGTCTGCAGGAGCTGGGTCTGAACAGCCACAGCTGCTGCTTCTCAGAGCTCCACCTGTGCAGATGACCACTCCTCCACCTCCTGCATCCACATCTCTGATCCCAAAGCGCTCAGCAGAGCAGAGAGGCAGGTCCGGAGCGCCGTCTGCCCTCTGAGCACAGCTGGGCCACGCGCAAAACAACACAAGTCCCCCTTCCTGGGTCAGGAGGAGGTGGACTTAGCCTGGAAGACAGAGGTGGAGCTAGAGAGCATGTGGCCCCGGTTACACATGAAAGAGGACAAACGGAAGGAAAAGAGCGGAAGAAAGACGAGTGGATTCATTCAGTTATCCACCGGAGCCTCTGGGAGTGCCAGCATCTGGAATAAACCTGACTCAAGCTCAGTTCAGAGACTGGACTACAGCTGGAAGCAGTTGGACAACAATCATCTGTGTCCAAGCTTCCTTTAAACTCGGCCCACTACACGTTGCACTGTGTTAATAATAATTCTAATCATCATCCACAGAAAATAAAGCGCTGAAGTGAGTTTGTTAAAGCCTGAACTTCAGTTAGTTCCCTTGTAAAGGTCAGTTTGATCAACTCCGTATCTGTCTGCTATTCTTTTCAGCACGTTCAACGGAACAAGAAGAAGAACGTGCTTGTCAATAAAGTTAGAGTGGTGTTAAAAAAAAAAAGTTTCTTATCGGATTAACGGCCAGAATAATGGACAGAACACCGGCTTGCTGAAATGACGGCTGGCTGCAGCTCCAGTAATGTGAGATTTTTAGTAAAGATAAAGTCGACATTTTAACCAGCAGCTTTCTGGTAATCCAGTCAGCGTGAGCTAGTCCCAGTGCGGACACCAGTCCAAACTCTCCCGTCTGAGCTGCACTGAGACCTTTTCCGGCGGATTAATGGGATTAAGATCGGTTTGAGGGCGTGTCCGCGGCGTCCATGTTAGGCAGCGGTGACATCAGCGCTCCTCCCTTCCTGTCTGGTGGGCTCCGACACACACACACACACACACACACACACACACACACACACACACACACACACACACACACACACACACACACACGGGGTGTCTTTCACATCCATCTAGACGAACACTCTCGCTGACAAGCGCATACTTCTGCTGACAGGCTCAGCCTTGACTTTCTTGCCTGCACGACTCCGAAGGAGAGATAACCATCTGCTGACTGGATAGCAGGCTTACTGGACTGCTTGGATAGGGCAGCTCGGCTGGCTGGCGGCCTGTCGGTCTTCCTGCTGAATGACTGAGCCCTTGTGGGGGATGAGAATTTGAAGTCACGGAGGCCAAAACGTGAGCGGCGGAGGGAGAGTCAGAGGAAGCGTGGCGAGCGCAGGGCTGGAAGGACAGGACACAGGGACACAGGACACAGGAGTTTGCCTCTACTGTTGATGTCAAACACTCCTCCTGATCTTTCCGCAGATCTCCTTGGCTGTGTTGATGAACGCCTGGGACAAAACAGGAAGCGCAGTTCAGTCAAACAGGCATGTCCCAGTCTGCCACCGTCACAGCGGCGAGAACCAGTAGAACAAGTTCAGCTGATCTGGCGATCTTACGAGAGAACCACAGAGGCTAATTACTCAGTGATGGCTGCTCAACTTCTGGAAGGAAAGGGGGGCAACTAATCTTGTGCATCAAATTATACAGGGGTGTTACATGCATCTACCTCACACACACACACACACACACACACACACACACACACACACACACACACACCCTGGAGACAAACAGAAACCAAACAAGTGCAGAAACAGATGTGCTACCATTTGTTTTCTCTAGCCACAAAAATGACGCTCACCAATACTTGACTACAGCTGCAGTAAAGAAAGCAGAGAGGAACAAAGGCTGAGGGCTGGACGATAGTCGACAGCTTTCCGATCCAGAGCCGAGCCTGGATCCAGAGCCGAGCACGGATCCAGAGCCGAGCCTGGATCCAGAGCCGAGCCTGGATCCAGAGCTGAGCCTGGATCCAGAGCGTGGATCCAGAGCCGAGCCTGGATCCAGAGCCGAGCACGGATCCAGAGCTGAGCCTGGATCCAGAGCTGAGCGTGGATCCAGAGCGTGGATCCAGAGCGAGCCTGATCCAGGAGTTGAGCGCGATCTCTGAGCTGAGCACGATTCTGAGCTGGAGCTTCTGGATCTAGAGCGAGCGGATCCTGAGCTGAGCACGGATCTTGGAGGCCGAGCCTGATCTAGAGCTGAGCGCGGGATTCAGAGCTGGGAGCGTGATCCAGGAGCTGAGCGTGGAGCCCAGGAGGTGGGATCCAGAGCGAGCGTGGATCTCTTGAGCCAAGTGTGGGTCCTGAGCTGAGCACGGGATTCAGGTGCTGAGCGTGGGATCTTGAGCTGGAGCACGGATCCTGAGCTGAGCCTGGATCCAGAGCTGAGCGCGGATCCTGAGCTGAGCACGGATCCTGAGCCGAGCCTGGATCCAGAGCTGAGCGCGGATCCAGAGCGCGGATCCAGAACGTGGATCCAGAGCCGAAGGATCCTGAGCGAGCACGTGATCCAGAGCTGAGCGATCCAGAGCTGAGCGTGATCTCAGAGCTGAGCGTGATTCAGGAGTGTGATCCAGAGCCGAGCGTGATCCTGAAGCGCGGTGGATCCTGAGCTGAGCACGGATCCAGGAGCTGAGCGTGATCCAGAGCCGAGCGGATCCTGAGCTAAGCGTGGATCCTGAGCCAAAGCGTGGATCCTGAGCCAAGCGTGGATCCTGAGCTGAGCACGGATCCAGAGCTGAGCGTGGATCCAGAGTGTGATTCAGAGCGTGATCCAGAGCGTGATCCAGAGTGGACCAGAGCGTGGATCCTGGAACCAAGCGCGGATCCTGAGCCAAGTGTGATCCAGAGCTGCCGGATCCTGGAGCGGATCCTGAGGCCAAGCGGGATCCAGAGCGCGGATCCTGGAGCCAAGCGTGATTCAGAGCCGAGCGTGATCCTGGAGCCAAGCGCGGATCCAGAGCTGCCGTGATCCAGGCTGGCATGGATCCAGAGCGTGGATCCAGAGCCAAGCGTGGATCCAGAGCCAAGCGTGGATCCAGAGCCAAGCGTGGATCCTGAGCCAAGCGTGGATCCAGAGCCAAGCGTGGATCCTGAGCCAAGTGTGGATCCAGAGCGTGGATCCTGAGCCAAGTGTGGATCCTGAGCCAAGCGTGGATCCTGAGCGTGGATCCTGAGCCAAGCGTGGATCCTGAGCGTGGATCCAGAGCGTGGATCCTGAGCCAAGCGTGGATCCTGGTCCAAAGACTGCAGACACGGGCTGATTCAGTCCTTCATCTGCTGCCCCTGCTCCGTGGAGACTAACCGTGTTCAAAATCAGTACTGGATTTTTGGGACTATAAGTCGCTCCGGAGTCGAAGTCGCATCAGGCAAAAAACGGCGTCACGAAGGAGGAAAAAAGCGCATATAAGTCGCACTGGACTATAAGTGGCACTATAAGTGGCATTTATCTGGGAAGTGTATTTTCCAAAATCCGAGAGCGAGAACAGACGTTTCATCCTGAAAGGCAAGTTACAGTAACAACAGAATGAGTGTGTGTACGGTATGCTAACCTATGCTAAGGTAACACACTGATGGTTATTCCGCTACAAGAAGCACCAACAACCAACTGAACACGCGTCTGGTCTGTTAACGTCACAAATTAACGGTTATTCAGATAACTACAGCATCAAGAACATGCTCACAAACTCTCCATCTCCCTTCAAACCACTAAAATCCACTGAGTTCTTCATCCTCGGTGTCGCTTCTGAACAACTCCGCCAGCACCGGAGGGAGAGGAAGCGCCTCTTCCTCTTTTTTCCGTTTGCGGCTGCATGTTTCACTACTTGCAGCTTGGAATCTGCAGAACCTGATTTTCTTTTCAGGGCATTTTTGTTCAGCCTTTCTCAGATGTCTTCATAAGTTACCGGTAGTAAAGCCTAGACGTCCTTGCGCGGTTGTCAGTGTGAAAATAACAAACATGAAATTACCGTACAAGTTTGAATAATTTCACAGTCTAAGTCGCACCTCGACCAAACTACGGGGAAAAAAGTGCGACCTATAGTCCAGAAAATACGGTAATTTGGATCCTGACAACCTGTGCACGAGTCCGATCCTGGGCAGTGGGGGCATGGCGGCCCAGCACAGGCGCAGAAATCACCAGCTTTAACTGAATGATCGATCACATCCCCACGCGTGCGTCATTAACCTACAGTTTGCTTTAAATGCCCTCACGGAAACGTGCACACTTTTGATCCTTCAGCTCAAGGCCTGCAAACAACGGTGACAACCTGACGGCACAATGGATGATCTCTGAATTACCAGAGACTGTCCCCGCACACACACACACACACACACACACAAAAGTCGGTCAAAAAAAAAAAAAAAAAAAAAAAGCCCTTAAGTGGAGACGTTCTGAGCTGAAAATAAGCCTTGAACTTCTATCTGACACTCAATCCAAAATAGAGCAGGGAGCCCAAGGGTCCTGTTCTTTTCCCTTCTTTCATTTCCTCAACATCACTCCATCCTTCTCCTCACTCTGCCATTCCTATTCTGGGATGCATTCAAGTGCACAAACAGATACGGTAAATAAAGGGAGATAATGAAGAGAAATTAGCAGGGATGATAAAGGAGGAGGGCTACAGGGGAGGAGGAGAGGATCAGACCAGATGAAGCATTCAGAAATCTCTCTCCGAGGACCATCCCATCAAGCTGGTGTCCACCCACAGACCCTGACAACAAATGCAGCGCAGCCATTGGCTGCTGCATGTGGCCGAGGGGCGGCGGCGCGGAGGCTATGAATATGTATGAACTATAAATGGTTGATACAGTGCTGAAGAGAGGAGATGATGGAGAAGAGAGGGGGAGGAGGAGGAGGAGGAGGGCGGTGCGAGAGGGAGGAGGGGAGGCAGGAGTGAATGGACAGGAAGGGCAGGACGGGGGAAGAACTGGGAAGTGGGAGTGACGGGGAGGTAAAGAGCCAATGATGGAGGTCGAGGGATGAAGAGGAATGGAGTGAGGAGAGATGGAGGCGAGGGAGGGCAGCAGCGCTATCAGGAGGATTCAGAGGACACTAATGAGACAAATTAATCATAGCACACATGCACCCCTTGAGTCCAGTGGTGTGTCTGCGTGCACATCCGTGCGTGCCCGCGCATGCACGTGCACGACGTAGACCAGGAGAGAGAGGCTAGGGGGAAAAAAAAATCAATGTAAACAAACGCTGTGGAGTGGGCCTGGCTGCCACGCTGAGCAGCGTAGGACGGGATTATTTACGTGATTGGATAAGTGAGGAAGGGCTCCCCAAGGACCACGCATTCATTACCGGGGGGGCAGGGGTGTGTCTGCGCAGGGGGCGGAGCTGTGACATCACCGCGCTAGCTGTGCTTTCCCCACGCTAACGTGGAGCAGCCGCAGCTGCTCACAGAGGAGCTCCGTCTGATGTTTGAGGATGGAAACCTAACGTGCGCGCACCCACAGGCCAGTCATGGCGCGCAGCGAGCTCTGGGCGCGTGCACGTGTTCAACACGTGCAAATTTAATTGTTCTGAGAGCCTTTTCTAGACCTAAATGTGCAGCAGTGTTGCAGCGGGAAAGATCAGAAACGCGTGAAAACAACATTCCAGAGGCAGAGCTAAAAAACAAGGCTGGAGGCTAACACCGGGGAAATGTGGTGTGACCAGGATGACATGACAACATTCCACTGTTATTACTGCTGTTACGACACCAGCACGGTGCCGTATTACCTCTTCAACATTCGAGGCAGTCTTGGCTGAGGTCTCCATGAATATGAGGCCGTGTTCTCTGGCAAATGCTTCTCCTTCCTCCTTCTTCACCTCTCTCCTGGACTCCAGGTCACTAGATAGATAGACAGACAGACAGACAGATAGACAGACAGACAGACAGACAGATAGATAGACAGATAGATAGACAGATAGACAGACAGACAGATAGATAGATGGACAGACAGACAGATAGACAGACAGATAAACAGATAGACAGATAGACAGACAGATAGACAGACAGACAGAGATAGATAGATGGACAGAGAGAGACAGACAGATAGACAGACAGATAAACAGATAGACAGACAGACAGACAGACAGACAGACAGACAGATAGACAGACAGATAAACAGACAGATAGATAGACAGATAGACAGACAGACAGATAAACAGATAGACAGACAGATTTCACATTTCCAGTGGAAACACATAAGGGCATGCAAGTCTTATGAAAACACTAAAACACTAAATAATAAAACTAATACAATAAATACTAAAACACTAAATAATAAAACTAATACAATAAATACTAAAACACTAAATACTAAAACACTAAACCTAAAACCCTAACTACTAAAAGACTAAATACTAAACCTACAACGTGCTAACCAAACAAAAACAGGTCATCCTGAAACTTGATTTCACTGTTGGTAGAACTCCAACAGTTTTTACAATGTGTACATAAAGTACGATTATTTTGGCAAGTTATTTCTGAAGGACTATTTCCTTCCTTGCATAAGCCCATTCCGTAACCTCAGACACCGTGTGAGGAAAGTTGTCAATAAGCTGGGGAGCTTTGTTAACTTCCTCATTAACTTGAAGAGCAAAAGCTTCGGCCTTACACAATTCATTGTTATGCGACCAACAAAGGACTTGACAACGGCTGAACCAGCTGTGCGAGTTGACTCTGCTTTAATGAGCAGCATCACAGGACAGAAGCGGAAACCTGCTGAAAGGTCTCACCTCTTGTTGCCAATAAGCATGATGACCATGTTGGAGTTGGAATGCTGGCGGGCGTCCTCTAACCAGGTCGTCAAGTGATTGAAGGTGTCCCTTCTGTCAAGAGAAAAAAACTAAATAAATCCTCCCAGCATCAGGTGCTTTAAACACACACACACAATTCCCTCAATGTCTCCTCCCGTGAAAGTGCTGTTCGTGTGCTGGAGGCACTGCTCCATTGAGGAGAAGGTCCAGGCTCGGTCAACAAACACTCCGGATCAGTGCTGTGTCTTTATTGTGTATCTGTGGGACTAAATTATAACTTGGTGCTTTCCTTGGGATTTTTAAACTGGCATAATTTAAATGGGCACACTCATTTATTTACATTAAACATCGACCGTATTTTCTGGACTATAGGTCACACTTTCACAGTTTGTCTGGTCCTGCGACTTACTGTATATTCAGGTACAACTTATATATATTAAAAAAGGTTAATTTACACTGACCGACGTGACCAAGGAGTAAATATTACCTACAGCCACGAGAGAGCGCTCTAGGCGTGTGACAACTACCGGTATGTGCTACTCCTGTACCACTGAAAATAAATTTAAACATTAACTTAAAGACAACTGAGAAAGGCTGAACACAAATGCCCCCCAAAATAAAAAAAATAAAAAAAAAAAATCCGAGGATTTGAATTATTCACCGAGGATGGAGAATTCAGTAATGTGGAATGAGATGGATATTTAGCTAAACCTGCTAACCAGTAGCTAGCTTGTTGCAGTCGTGAGCTTGTTGTGCCAATTCTGCCTTTTCAGCCTCCCACGTGTGTTCCTTATGATATTGTGTAGCTGAATAGCTGTTAATGTGTTTTGTTATCATACCTGACACCCGTTCAGCCTGTTGTTCTAGATTCTGCTCTTATTATTATTATAAGTTCCAGATGAAACGTCTGTTCTTGGTCTTAGATTTTGTAAAATACATTTCCCCCCAAAAAAATGCGACTTATACATGTTTTTTCATGACGCATTTTTTGACAGATGCGACTTTTACTCTGGAGCCACTCATAGTCCGAAAATAATGGTACTTTACTGCAGCAAAAGAGAGACAGACCAATTTGCTATATTTTGGGTTTTGAGTTCTTTTTGGTGCAGAGAAAAACATCCCAACACTGGTAAAAATACCACACGTGGTCGTTTCAAGGGGCTCTGCTACAACCGTCTCCAGAGAAAATAAACTGGGAACCATCAAGAGTAAATTCCCACCAAGTGCTCCAGTCGCTGGTGGAGTCGTCGTCATATACATGAACAAAAACACAGAACAGAGGAAACAGCTGGAGCTCAAAGTACTGTACGTGTACTCATGTTACTCACATGTGCTTTTGTGCACGTTAACTCTTTTGAGCATCATTTTGAGTTCATCAGTTATTGTGTTTTAGGTTATTGAATCAAAGCAATAAAACGAGAACTGGAAGCTAGTGGTACCAATACTGAACGTCAGTGGGAAAAGTGATCTTCAGTTACCTAGTAACTACCATTTTAGATGTAGGATGATCAGTACTTTAACAACACTGCACCAGCGTCGCGACCTCTGGGCGAAGCACACTGACCTTGTGATGTCATAGACTAGCAGGGCACCTGCTGCTCCTCTGTAGTAAGACCTGGTGATGGAGCGGAAGGACTCCTGACCAGCCTGCAGAAACACAAGCCTGAGTGAATTCGACACAAACGGGACAGCTGCTGTCACAGATCCACCTGGTTCTCAGATCCACGGGACAAACCCGAGCAGCGCCTGCTTCTGCAAGCTTTGCTTCGCCTCTATTTATCATCAACTTCCAATTCTTTTCACTACAAGGTAGGAACTTTTGACATTTTGTTAAACTTCAACACCCCTCATGTCTAAAAAAATATAAACAAACAAAAAAAAAAAGAAAAACACATAACTGCAAGTCTGGTTCTTATTCCCATGGGCCCACTGAATCTTCTCCTCTTTCCATCCTCCCTTCAGCCCCTGCGTCGCTCTATTCATCCTCTGTTTCTGCCCAGCGTACAGTAACAATGCTCTCTGTGTTTGGTCCCAGCCGCGGAGCAAAACAAAATGACACTATGCTAGCAGCTGCAGCACTGACCTCATCTCACAGCCTAGTCAACTGATGAATCAGTCAGCCAGCCAGAGAAGCAGCCAGCCAGTTGGTTCATGCAACCAAGGCTAGGCGTTGAGGCAGAGTTGTTCACGCTGATAAAACTAGCCGGTGAAGCAAACTGTAGATGTATGGCCTGGAGAACAATCAGTCATAAAGGGTGCATTCAAGCAGCCAGTAATGCTATTAGGGAATAAATGATAAATAAGGGAGAGACAGAGGGAACACTGTGTCTGTCTGCCATCTGGCCTCCACAGCCAAGCACACACACGTATTCACACGGCGTGTGCGGCCTGCAGGGTGATCCGACTGGCTCGTCTAGGTTTCTGATACTCCTGAGCCCTGCAGGCTTTCCTGCTGACCATCTGATCCACACAGCAGCTATAGGATGACAGTCCAGGTGAGGACGACAGGGCGGGCTGGAAGGATGGGCAGGCTGGGCAGGTCTGTGTGTCAGTGAGCAGAAGGAACGCTGGGCCACTTCTCTTCCCTGGGCTACTTCCTGCTGGTTTTAATGGACCACCACCCCCCTCTGGCGGCCAACCGCGGAACTGCACGTACCGCCCCACCTGTAAGTACGCAGATAGATTACCGTATCCCAGATCTGCAGTTTGATTTGTTTGCCATCTATAGTGATCATTCTTGCTCCAAACTCCACACCTACAAACAGAGACGCACACATTTACCATGCTGTCATTGTAAAGTTAAAAGGACAAACACAAATTACAAATATTTCAGAGAAGAGAAGAGAGGAAAAACAATGTGATTATTTATCCATTCACTGGTATCGTCTCATTTCTGGTATTAGTGCATGGACTCTTTCTCCAACCCATAACTTTTTATAGTGTGTTAGAAAGGTTCAGACAGCCAAATATGCGACTCGTATTTTTCCACGGGCCTCATAAGCATAACTGGGACCAGTCAGCCTCTTCCACATATCACTCAGGTTAAAGAGTTTCTGAAGATTTCAGACCAGAGTGCAGAGCCTGGTTTTGTGTTTACCTTCCCTCAGGAGCTCTTACCAATAGTGAGATCGTGAACCGGCTGAAACCTCTTGTCTGTGAACTGTAGTAATAGACAGGATTTGCCCACACCTGAAAAAGAAAACACACATTTGTTGTCATTACTTACAGACTTCTTCATACTATGAGAATGAGCCCTGCATTAAAACCTTTTCTACGCTGTACAGGTGAGGAGAGCTTCATCAAATAGGTGAATTTGGGGGTTTTCACCAGCCACAATGATCCACATTCAAAGAAAGGCTCTAAGGACGAGCTCCGTCCAGACAAATCCAGAGACAGGACTGGAAAGGCAGCAGGGGTGCAGAAAGGACAAGTGTCTCACCGAAGGTGAGAAAGGTTAGCCACCGTGATTCACCAGCAACATCCAGGCCGTAAAAACAGGCCGAGGCCGATCTCAGGATATGAGTCAGTGTGGTTGGAGATGAGGAAAGGTGTGTGTGTGTGTGTGTGTGTGTGTGTGTGTTATGGTTCAAAACTCGACTACATGCTCCCGCCACGCCTGTAGGACACCGGAGGTTTGTAAGAGAAGAGGAAGACTGCTGGGTTCTTCCTTCAGAAGTGGCCCCCGGAGCCAGCTTAAGGATCTGTGATAATCAAAGACCTTTCACATAAGATAAGACAATCTGCTTTCAAAATGTCAGAAAGAGGATCTTCTGAATTTAAGTGGACCTGCAGGAGAACCTGCTGAAAGCTCTCAATGAAAAAGATGCTCCGCAGTTGGCCAAATAAATGCCGCAAACCCCACTCACACCTCCGCCTGTGTGGCCCTAACAAACCACATGGGGGTAAACAACCCTGGACAACAGCTCCCAGGTCTGAAACCTGCGTAAACCTGCCATTTCTGTGTTGTACGGCTACAAAGACATAAAGTTAAAAATATAAGCACTCCGCGTGCAGTACCAAACACAACCAATAGGTGGCAGTGTTGTTGGAGAGGCCTGGAAAGTGGCCTCTTACTACAGAGTAAAATAAAACCCATGCAGGACAGTTGGTCACAACATGTGTAAGTCGTCATAGCATGGGTGAGACCATGTCAGGAGGGGGGATGGGGAAAGAAAAGCCCGTTATGAACGCATGATGTTGACATGATTAAAGGACAAGACGTGGGGGGGGGGGACACATCTTGCGACTTTGTGGTTTCCAAGGGTTACTATTGCCTGGTAGCAGCGTTGCCTGGCAGAACTCAGAACTCGGAAGGATGAGGAGGAGTCCAGTTATATTCGCCGTTCCAGGACCTCCGCCAGGCTCCTCCTTCCCCCACCTCACAGAGATCAAGACTTCCTCCAAAAACCCAGATGGTAATCTGAAACCTCACCAAAATGTAATCATCCCTTCCGTGGCCCATTAGCCACATTTCCTGGAAATGTCATTCCAGTCCCTTCAGGCCGTTGACTTCTTTTGCTGACAGACAGGCAAGCGAACAAACCTTGGAAGTCACATGACCTGTCCCTGTGGCGGAGGTGGTCATAAAAAGGCCAGGAACCCAAACGATGAATGCACCAATCATCCCATAATGAAGGGGGATAAAGGAGATCGTGGACTGCTCATAAGACACCTCATCATATGGCTCAGGAGTACTTCGAGCCTTAATGAGCCTCCAGGTGGAGGCTAGCTTCACCAGACCAGCACCAGCTTCAGGAACGTTCTCCCCAGGGTCTCCGAACCCTTCCCCAGGCAAGCTAAAGGAGGCCCAGACGCTAAAGATGCCGCCTGTGGTTAAAGGTCTGGAACACCCGGCTCTCCTAGATGCTTTACTGCTCTGGTTTGGGGCTCTATCGCCAGCCTGGTGCTCAACTCCGACCCAAGAAGGTAACGCAACATCACCGTTGCAAACCCGACAACGTCAACCCTGCTGCCACGGAGGTCTTCGTCAAGCTGGTGCTGGGGTCTGTGGGATTAGGGGAGGGGCCTTATCTGCAGCCACTTCATTAAAAAAAGAAATAAAAATACATATTCACCTTCTCAAACAATTTTATAAAGATCTATTAATGAGGAAAACAGAACTCTTCAGAATCCATTAGCTTCTTAATGTAAAAGAAATAAGCCTCCCATCTGGGATGGAGCTGTCTGTAGAGACACCGCTGCTTTGGTGGCAAAGCTGGATCAGAATTCTGAGAGGCTTTAAAATAAGTAACGTTTAAAATGGCTTTTCCACGCAGGCGGCCAACGCTTGTCATGCTTGGTGGAGTCGTGTCCTAAAATGAAGGTTCTTCTGACCACAGCTGGAGTCTGCTGCAGGCCTGAAAATGATGGGCTGGCCCCTCGAAGTCCAAATTTGAGCAAATTCAAAGTGCCTTCTTGTAATTTCCATTTGTAACTTATGCAGGATGATCCTAACGGTGGTGAAGGTGTGTGCACACACACACAAACACACGTCAGGGTCAGGCCTGTAATTGACAGGGATGCTCCTTCCTCTCTTCTTGAGGTTTTTCTTCATTTAGCAGGCTTTTACTTCCATCTTCAGCGGTCTTCCTGGACTTTTAGTGCTGCTGTTCTTCTCACCAAGGTTCTATACGGTCGATTTGGTCACCTCTAGAGATTTTATTTATAATCTCTATAATGTGTTATTTATAAAGGCCGGACTCCTGGACTGGTTAAAGGGCATCGCACACACTTAAAACCAAACTGTGGGAAAAAAGCTAACTTGCGAAATGATCACTTGGCTCCATCTTAAATACAAATACAGAGCAGTTGATTAAGATTACTTCTTTGCGGTGTGTAAACCTAACAGCCTACGCAGCTCTCTCACCTCTCATTACCTGAAGTAAACAAAAGCAACCTGTTTCACAGTCACACTACAGTAACCCCGGAGCAAACTGTTACTGCTGCTTTACCCGTTATCACCCACATATTACAACCTCTTTCCTGTCTTTTCCCTGAACTTGATTTTAGACACCTTCAAAGAGCTGAAAAAACAAAAAAAAACTACTGGTTTTGTGTGGTAACCCAGGTTCTCTTTTTGCTAGTGAGTGCTTTCAGCAGTCATCCCAGTAGCAGTGTGTGGGGATGTTTACTCATCCAGCACATCGGTGGTGCACAAGCACCTGCTGCGAGAGAGCCAGAGCCAGCTCACTGGAGGCCCCTCATCAGCACAGACGCTGGATACAAACCATGAAAATAATCAGAGGGCCACCTGACAAAAACACCCAGGACCGCATGAAAAAACAAGCAGCAACAAAAGCTTTTCCAGTATACTCAGGAAATAAGAATTAACAAGCGCTCTGCGCCATTTTAGAACATATTAGTGGAAACATCCCGACGTTGGGGCCTTTTATTTCTGGAGACCCGTGAAACTGTTATTCAAATGCATTCGCAACAATAAGGGGTGGACATCAGGACGGAATGTTTATTGCACCAAGAAGCCACGAACTGATGCTTTCTCTTGGTAAACGTTTTTCAAATAATTCGTTAAAAAGGCTAACGCTAGCTGAGGTAGCAAGCTGTGGCTAACACCCCCACCCTCGACGCAAACGGACAAAAGGCCTTTAATCTGTCTCCTAGATGTCAACACCTCAGTGGCCAAAGTTATCCCAACTTCCATTTGCAGCTCTTAAGTTCACATTTCTGGCACTGGCAGCGTGATTTTAATGGTCTCCGGACATGATAAGGATGTAGAAGTGGAGCTGTCATCCCACCTCTCCAGTCTCTGGTTTTACCACGTCATTGGACTATCCAACACTGCGGAAATACGGCGCTAGCTAGCTGCTAACAGGGAGGTAAAAGCTAGCAGACGCTTACCCGTGTCCCCGATGATGATGTATTTGAAGAGGTACGCGTACGCCATGGCTCTGGATGTGTGCGGTAATAGGTTGCAACCGTGACAAGCTCTTTAGATTAACCGTGAGTTGCGAGGAAACAGCTAGATGACAGCTCGTTAGCCCGTTTTTCTCTTTCAGTGCCGAAGAAGGAACAATAAACAGCCCGAGTCGGAGCCTTACGTCACACGGTCCGCCCTCGCCACGCTACACGATGCTGTCTTCAAGGTCGCCTCGGAATCTTGTAACGCCATCAATTACGTTTGTCACCTCAAGGAAAAAGTCAATTGTTCGTTGTCAGTTGTTCATTTTTTGTTCGTGCCAAAATTAAACAACCATGCGTAATAACCAATCTTATTTTGTCTTCCATGAAAATAATAGAAAATATTCAGTTTATTCGGACTAAAGTCGGATTGACGACACATAGGGTACAGGAAGTACACTGTAACCGACAACCTTGAAGTAGCAGGAGAAAAACGCTACAATCAGCATTTATTTTTATTTTTTTTTTCACGTCTTAAAATGGATTTAAATAGAGGAAAATATTTCAACATTTTACTGTCTCAGTCCCAGAAACAGCAGCAGGCTGTTGTCAAGGGTTACACAAAAAGTGTGACACAAAGACCCCCACCCTCAGATCACCCTCCTCCATTTTCCTCCTCCTCTCCCTCTTTATTACATTAATTTTCTAAACTTTATGAAAAACCGTCCTTCAGTGCTTATTATAATGCTGATACTACTGCAAATTCTTAACATCACTAACACTGAAGGGACTGAAACTGACAATAGTTATCGAGTAGTCGCCGATCTTTAAGTGTTTCATCACTGGAAGTAACGTAAGTGACTAAAAGCAGATGATTTGACCTTTGTTATCGCTCACTAGTTGTCATGGTTACAGCAGCATCATGTATCTTGGCAGATGAAGGAAACCACACATGTCAGATGTTGAGATATGGAACCATTTTATATGATTATAGTAGTAAATCTCCCCTCTGGCTCATAGCACCCAAATCATCACAGAAACTTTCTTTTAACTCAAAGTTTTAATTCAATTATTATTATTATTATTATTATTATTATATAGGACAGTAACGTTGTGTCTGTCTGACTAATTCCAGACCAATCACATCAATATCACCAGTATAACCAGTACCGTTAGCCTTCCTGGCCCATTAATCCTCTTGTTGGTGGGTCACATCAACAACAACAACGATGAGAGGAGGAGTGAGGGTGAGCAGCGCTAAGTTCCTGGGTGTACACATCTCCCAGGACCTGTCCTGGAACACCAACGTCACATCACTGGCCAAAAAAGCCAACAGCGACTCTACTTCCTGCGGAAACTGAGAAGAGCGAGCGCCCCGACCCCCATCATGTAGTCCTGCTACAGACCCACCACTGAGAGCATCCTGACCACATCACCGTCTCCGCCACCAGGATTGCAGGTGAGCCCACCCAGCCATCCCACAGCCTCTTCAGCCTGCTGGCTGCCGCCGGGGAGGAGCCTGCAGAGTCTCCGGGGCCAAGACCAGACAGCTTCTTCCACCAGGCAGTCAGGATGCTCAGCACCCTCCCTGCTCTGCCCCCACTGACTCTGGGCCACAGACTCACGCACACACACACACACACACACACACACACACACACACACACACACACTCACACATAAATACTTCTATATCATTGTGAGGACTTGAATTAATGCATTACCCAACCCAAACCATCCTAACTAACCCCCTTACGCTAACCCTGACCCTAAAGCTAAGCTAAAGCCAACCTCAAAGCCAGGTTTTAACCCTCACACAGGATGTTGACGTTGTGAGGACCAGCCAACATGTCCTTACTTTCAGAAAATGTCCTCACACTGCTATTAGAATGAAGATTTTGGTAGTGAGTATCAAACAAGTAGAAGAACACACACACACGCACACACAAACACAAACACACACACACACACACAGGAGGGTGGAGAAGGAGGAGCAACAGAAAAAACCTGAAGCGGCTGCAGACTGGTGAGCATATGCTCCGAGCAGACAGGAGTGAAAGAGGACAGAAAAGAAGGATAAGATAAGAAAAAGCACAGAAAGAAGGACGATGAGATAAGAAAAGCATCGAGGAAAGCATCAAAAAGGAGAAGATCCAAGGAAGAGGGAGTGCAGCGGGCAGACTGAAGAGCGATCTCAGAGTGAACTGGTGTGACTGGGAGCATACTGGAAAGACAGGCTGCTCTGTGTTCCCAGTGATCTGAGCACCATGGCTGACAGCATCAACGAGGAGCTGGAGTGCAAGGAATGTGGGAAAGAAGAGCTGGACTGGGGCTACGAGGAAGGTAAAGAGGTCTCCATCTGCATGCAGAGGAATGCTGGCAAATGTTCCTCCTCTCGCTCTTTCCTCCCTCTTTCTTTGGTGTTTCTGTAACAAAGACGTGGGGATAGCTCCACCTCTCAGAAAACAGACTTTAATAACTAATAAACATGCACTTTTTATTCTTCTTTGGCTAAATGTGACACAGAAGTATCTCAACTTTATATGCTGAGCTGTAAAAACGCAGCAACAGAGTAGGAAAAGAGCAGATCTGACGGGTTAAAGGTCACTGCGGCGGAAGCACGCTGAGTCCCCGCCATGATGTTCTGAGATGTCTGACGAGGTTTTGTCTTCCTCCCACTGCTGCCTGAGGATGGAGGGATCGGGCACTGAGACTGTTCATTTCTCTCTGTGAGTATCGTGTACGACATGACTAGATGGTTGCACAAAAATGAATGACTGGAGCAGAAAGAAGAGGAAGGAAATGATGTTTGTCAGGAGACGTTCTAGAATGAGATGTTATAGATGAGAGTTTGAGGACTTTAGAAGAATGAATGCTGCTGGAAAAGAAGTGTTAAAAACACAAATTAAAGCCAGCGAAGACACAAAGAAATGCTTAGTTCTACTTATAATTTTATGGATAGAAGTCTTATTTGTTTCGTTTTTTGCATGCGTGCAGATATACCTTCACACCGCTAGCTTGTAGCTGATGATTGAGCAGAACACAAACGGTCAACATTACTGTTGTCGTAGACCCTCCTCACATTCAGAGGAAAAGCTCTCAGATTTACATTGACCTGTATAGCACTTCTTTCTTTTTCTTCTTCTATTTTTGGATTGTTACTCAGAGTCAACATCAGTTACAGGGTCATAAACACAGTGTTGCACCTTGGCATCCATAGCAACATAGATTATGATATCAGAGTGAAGTCATGAGCCTAAACATGGAGGCTGGGGTGCAATCAATAATTTACCCAAGAAAGGATTTGTTTAAACTGAACGAAATGAGACAATTAAAGCTGTCATTCATTTTAAAATACGTATGTCCATTTGTCCTGACACACCCGGAAAGTTCAAATCTGACAGGTCTGCTGTCCTGTTCACGTCTGACGTTGATAGTCCCGGTGGGACAGTCTGACCCCTGTACGCCTGTTGCAGGGCTGTTGACCTTAAAAAGTTCCCCCGCAGCTCCGCGATGACACACTCTACGCTGTAGAACACTGATAGCAGTTTCTTCTCATTGAGTCTGGAGCAACGACGGTTCAAATGAGAAGAGTGAGAAGTTTATTAATCATCTTTTCCTGAGGGTACCGTGAAACTGGCGGCCCCCGGCCCAAAATTGGCCCGCCACCGATAATACCCGGCCTGCTAGATGATGGTGAGATATATATCTGTTGTCTTAGTGGACAGTTTGTCTCATGGGGTGACTGAAGACAACAGCCTTATTATCACCCGGTTACTGTCTGGTTCATAACGCAGACGTGGTCTGTCCAGAAGAGGACAGAAACCTAGCCGTCGACCCCCGCTGAAAACTCCACATTGGGCTCAAGACATGCTTCCAGCAGACTTCCCTGTTTGTCTGGAGACGTTTAAAACGGCCAGATGTGGTTGCTCGTAGGTCATACATTCGTTTGTTTACTGACGACAGAGCCCTAAAAATATGGTCGAAAATCGATTCAAAACAAACAAACAAAAAAAAGACGTGGAGATGGGCTCTTGTAACTTTGTGGCACAGAAATCCTGAGATGTCCGATGGCTCAGTCAGCTGTGGAGGAGCTTCATGCCTCAGGTCCTGCACACAGGGGCTTTTTCTCAGCTCTTTTCTGTTGCCGGGTGGTTGTCGAGGCGTTAGCTGCTGAGTACGGAGGGAATGTGCTAGATCCCTCCAGCCCTCGTTGCTATGGAGGCAGCGCTTGCCTCAGCAGAGCATTTTGTGAGCAGCCAAGATGGTTTTTCCTCTTCAGAGGTG
Source organism: Pao palembangensis (assembly GCA_015343265.1). Taxonomy (NCBI): domain Eukaryota; kingdom Metazoa; phylum Chordata; class Actinopteri; order Tetraodontiformes; family Tetraodontidae; genus Pao; species Pao palembangensis. The sequence continues at coordinate 12,828,835 of CM027093.1, read as the reverse complement.
TTGGAGGGCGTTCCTGAACCTGACACCCGTTGGCTGGCCCACTTCCTGCCGCCACGTCCTGCTCCGATTTGTTTCTAAGCACGTTCTGCTCTTCGTCTTCGCCTTTTGTCATTCAAAACACAAGAAGCCACATGCGAGCACACCCAGAGCGTCATGGCAGGACGGCTGCTTGTGGACGCAGCCCACTGCCCCAGACAGGTCTGGCTCCAGCAACGTCCTGATTGTCCTGAGCAGTGGCAGCATGTCCCCACACACGGCTACGTCTGAGTGAGACATATCTG
>CM027093.1:12818554-12823554 GCA_015343265.1 Pao palembangensis | reverse complement strand
TGGCTTTCTGACCGGACAATAGCTTCTCATTAGCTTTCACTGTTAACGAAGCTTGTCAGGTTTTGTGGACGTCAGTGGAACTGCATCCTTCCAGCAGGCTTTTTTGTGTGTTTTTATTCCTTTTTGTGGCCGTTTTCAACCTTTCTTTGACAGAGACCAGAGGCACGGTAGCGGAAAACATCTGGATTGATGCTTGAACACCTGGCGCCTGTTTAAAGGTGCTGCTGCAGTCTGGTCCACAGGTGCCGAACCTTTCTTAGGCTGATTTCTCGTACATTTCTCGCTAGCTGTGTCCGTCACCATCAGCAGACTCATGTGTCCCTGTTCAAAGGCAAACGTGTCGTTAGCGTGGAGCTTCCCATCAGGACCTGGGCTGATGTCATCATGCTGGGTTTAAATCAGTGGGACAGGAGGCCAAAGTTTGTTTCTCACATCGTTCGGGGCTGCCTGGCGAACTCGTGCTGGAGTCAAAGCTCCCGACAGTGAGAATTCTTGGGTGTTTCATTCCCGCACTGCCCTTAAGTCATTACACGTCTTGGCTGTGTGACCGGGCTGTTTTCACTATCGCTGAAGGCTTCATGAGCCTGTTACCGCTTCAGAACAAGTATTTGGAATCATATGGAGCCGCTGAATTATGCTGTGGTTCCATATTGTGTTTTAGCAAACGTAGCACTTTGTACCAGAATCATAAACAAGCAGGAATAGAAGGTTTGGGTACCACTAGAGCAGAGGTGGGCAAACTGTGGCCCGGGGGCCACAGGTGGCCCGCTGAATTGTTGAATCCGGCCCGCAGAGCCTCCACAATCATTTCTCCAAAAGCCAAATGAAGAGGGCTGCCAGCTTGATTGGTTAGAAAAAGGTTCAGACCCCCCCTTCAGCTAGCATGCTAACATGTTCTCTCAAGAAGGTGGGGCCGAACATCATGTGGAGCTTCATCGTCCATCTCTAGTTGGACCAGTTTACAGGCTCTTCTAACTATTTCCTCAGTCAACAGTCCATCAAGCAGGATTTTTAGCTAACCTCTGATCCTCATGTAGGGGGGTTAGCTTCCTGCACCACCTGGCCGGCCCCTTCATCAACATCTAAGACCCCATGTGGCCCTTCAGGCTAAAGAATTGCCCAGCCCTGTACTTGACTAACAGAATATCTCACCGTTAAGCGTTTTACTTGCTTACGCTTCCTCCGACTCTGTTTGTAGAATCTGAAAACTGCATAAATGAGCTGAACAGTTTCCGTGTAAGATTTTTACTCGTCCGTCTGTCAGATTGAAGAGTTCAGGAGGCTGCGGTCCCACATCAAAGGGGCGGAGCTACTCGAAGGGAATGACGGGCTGTTAGGGGACAACTTCCGCCCCACCCAGCCGCTCAGTGACCGGACAGTACGAGCAGCCTTCCAGTGACCCTCACTTCCTGCGTCAACACAAAAACTGTGGCACCTACGGAAGGCTTAAAGGTACGAGCATATTTTAGGACTTTTAATGGGTGCATGCTGTTCCTGGGGGACCTGGGTCCTCTGAAACCACACAAGCCTTGGAAGAACTAACCCAGTTCAGATACTAATCTGGGACTAGCCTACATCCAGTTGAGCTGCACTGCGGCAGCGGATGTAGGGGACACAGAGGAGAAGGTTCTGTCTTTAATAGGGACAAGACTGTCCCAGCAGTCACTCAGGACAGGAACACAATCCCAAGTTAGGCGGGTTATGCACGGCTTCTGACATCCTGCTTCATTTTAATGTGAGCTAAAGTTGAAAAACATCAGTGTGTCAAAGCTACCGTCACGACATTCCAGAGACAGATAAGAAAGGGGAAGGATGGCAGAGTGGAAGAAGTGAGGGGGGAGAGAAGGAGCCGCTGTGGCAAAGTGAGGAAACATACCAGAGGAGGCGCAGAGAGGAAGAACAGAGGGCTTTTGTTGGCAGCGTAAGCGGATACTGATGCGGACCTTCCACCAGAACCATCCAGGCAGAAACCGTGGTCAACCGGACTGAGCTCAGATTACGGCCACCCTCACCACAGAGTCCTCACAGAGCTTCCTCACCGGAACCGTTTATCTCCAAGCACCAAAGAGCTCACCTCGCAGGCGCTCAGCATTTGGAGCTGCTGGGGTTCTTCCCTCGTGTTTTGGTTGTATTTTAAGGACACAGTCACAGCCTGGATCTGAATTTTCCTCCATGTGTTAATACGCACGGCTTAAAGAACCGTGGAAGAAGAAGAAGACGAGCCGCCGTTTTGGTGCCGTTTTGGTGCCGTTGTTGGTGCGGTGAGTCCAGGTGAGGTCATCAGCGATGGCACCTGTCTCCACTGCCGTCCTGCTGATGCAGATAAGGTTGTGGACTCCACCCTGCTGCTTCCTGTAACCCCCTAGCGGCTCCTTGCTTTTACTGATGGTGAGTTGTGGGGTGTCGGGGTTCTGACCTCTTCTGCGTATCTCTCATCACCATCAGCGATGGGGCCGACATCGGCTGTGTCATCTGTGAAGATGGTGATGGTGTTGATGATGGTGTTGATGACACGGTGATAATGGTGGAGCCGTGGGGCCACACAGCCCGGCATGAACAGAGAGTAGACAAGTGGGCTGAGCACGCAGCCCTGAGGAACGCCAGGTGCCAGGTCTGAGGAACATGCTAACGTCTACACACTGACGTCTCATTTTGCTGAGTGTTGATAGTCGGACACAGGTGAAGTGGGCTGGTTGTGGTGCTTTCATCTTTGTCTTTTAGCAACTCTTTAAAACAGCAGTTTTGATCGATCCCAAGGTTCCAAAAAGCACTTCAGGACAGTGTGTCAGCACCGTGTCTCAGAACCAACCACCGATTTGCTCTTCGCTCTTCTTCACCTCTCTTGGTCTCGTTTCCGTCTGATCTCCATTTTTTTTCTTGACAGCAGAGAAGAAAGATGAGAAGAGAAGAGAAGAAAGCAACGAAAGGATGGAATGAGGAAGAAGAAACGATCCATCACATGGTGTAACTGTGTGTGTGTGTGTGTGTGTGTGTGTGTGCACGCATGCGTGTGTCTTGAGTTTCTTGTTCTAATGTCTAGATCTTTAGATGTTAGTGGCTGTAACAGTAAGAAATATGAACCACACATCCTCCACGCTCTAAACACGTGTGTCCGTGTGTGTGTCCGTGTGTGTGTGTGTGTGTAAACATTCAAGCCTGCTCCAGTTCCAGGCAGACGTCTCTAAAATAGATGTGAATATTGAGTTTTACTCCATTATCGCCACCACAAAATCCACTGAAACTAAGTCTAAATGATTATAAAACAGACTTTTTGTAGAAGCTGCAGTTTCTTTCTGTTCCCATGGAGACGGAGCTGTACCTCAGCTAAGCAAACAGTTCCCAATAACTGCGTTTGTAGGTGAGGACTTTCGGCCACTTCAGTGTTTCCAACTGTGGCGGTTGTCGGCCTGTGCTGCTGGCGTTTTGTTTCAGCCTCTAATAAATATCACACTTTAGTGGCGTCTGTGGATCTGAAGCACACACAGCATGAGCAGCGTCTGCCGCCATCACCAGGATTGTCCCGGAACAGCAAGGACGGGAAGAACGGAAGTAAAGGTGGAGAGGGACGGTCTGGACACAGGACTGTGCTATTAGAAGACAGCGGCCATTTTCTGTTCATTTTAGTTCTAGACAATATAGGACTGTGCAGGTGCCTGTTTAAATAAAGCTAGACGCAACATTTGCTTTTCTCCTCATTGACCACACGTCCATCTGAAAGGTTATTTAAAGTGAAAGGTCACACTGTGACGTGTAATAGCTCATTTCTTGGGCCGCGTGAGCTGTTCGGGTAGTTATCTCCTCTGGTCTGCAGCATGTGTGCTTGTGGCGTAGATGATGGCGCGGTCCTTCCGCCAGAGCCTTCAGCGTCGGCTTTTTCCGGATTTGATCCCAATTTTTAATTTGAATTGATTTCTATAGCGCCTTTTACAATAAACTTGTCTCTAGGTGCTTCACAGAGGCAGAAACCCAGAGCCGGAACCCCCAGGTCAGCACAGTGGCAGGAAAAACTCCCTTTTAACAGGAAGAAACCTTGAGCAGGACCAGGCTGACAAGGAGGAGCCATCCTGCTGAAAGCCGGCTGGGTAAAGGAATATCATGTGGGCCTCGTGTAAAAACAGCAGAATTAGTGTGCTAAGCTAAGCTAAGTACCTGGACACGGTATTTGAACAGGGTGTGTGTGTGGAAATGTGGTCACATCAAGACGAGGCTCAGAATCCGCGTCAGGAAGTCAACGTTATGAAGCCGGCTGAAGAAAGGGAACCTGCGGGTTTAGCTTTGACGCTTCCTGCTCAGCACAGGCATGCTCTTCCAGATCATGGTTCCCCCAAAGTGGGAAGACTCTCCCTTTTAACAGGAAGAAACCTCGCGCAGGCCCAGGCTCATGTGGCGGAGGTCCTTATTACGGTTAGAATAAACTTGTAAAATAAATAATGATGTCATTTAATCTCAAAGTAGGGACAAACACGTCCAACTCATGTTTATTTAATTACTTCCTGAGATTAAACATGCGGGACTAGCGGATTAAAAACATACACAATTAAGTGTGCAGCGGTGCATTAATCCGACACACCTCCGGCTTCTCCAAACATCGGGGGCCAAATTTGGCCCCACGTGTGAAGGTGTGGCTGGTCTGTGTTTACCCTCCCTGAGCTGCAGAATAACTGTTTGGTGTTGGATTACAGCTCCGCTCTGCCTCACACACACACACGCACACACACACACACACAGGATATACACACGCTGTTAGGACGGTTGGATAAACTACAGAGTTTGAAATGAAAGTGGAGCATAAATCAGTTCAATCCAGTTTTATTTATATGGCAGCTTTTACAATCAGAATAGTCTCTAGGTGCTTCACAGAGGCAGAAACCCAGAGCCGGAACCCCCAGGGGAGCACAGGGGCAGGAACAACTCCCTTTTAACAGGAAGAAACCTTGAGCAGGACCAGGCTGACAAGGAGGAACCATCCTGCTGAAAGGTGGCTGGGTAAAGGAGGAGAA